>VXAC01005209.1:271730-283821 GCA_013399225.1 Rhipidura dahli | reverse complement strand
CGGGGTTCCCGCCGTGCCTGCGCCCACATCCAGCCCAGGATCGGGCCCGGACGAAAGGGGTTATCCTCCGGGAGTTGCCGTGTGATTGCTCCAGCGAAGGTGTTTGACATTTCGCGGGTGTTCTCAGCTGCGGGAAGTAGAGGACGAGGATAGGGAAAAGGATTTAAAAAAAAAAAACACACCAAAAAAACCCCCACCTTTTCCTGTGCTATACCATCTGTACAAACCATGATTTCTTCTGCAGGTTTTTTTTCATTAAATGTGGATTTTATATATATATATATATATATATATATACACACACGTTAGACAATCTCTGTCTCTTGTAAATAGCATTTAAGCAAACCCCAGCACTAAAATAAACTTGGATAAGGTTTTTATTCGTGACATAGACCTTTCTAAAGTGATATANCCGGTGCCCGGGCGGGGTTCCCGCCGTGCCTGCGCCCACATCCAGCCCAGGATCGGGCCCGGACGAAAGGGGTTATCCTCCGGGAGTTGCCGTGTGATTGCTCCAGCGAAGGTGTTTGACATTTCGCGGGTGTTCTCAGCTGCGGGAAGTAGAGGACGAGGATAGGGAAAAGGATTTAAAAAAAAAAAACACACCAAAAAAACCCCCACCTTTTCCTGTGCTATACCATCTGTACAAACCATGATTTCTTCTGCAGGTTTTTTTTCATTAAATGTGGATTTTATATATATATATATATATATATATATACACACACGTTAGACAATCTCTGTCTCTTGTAAATAGCATTTAAGCAAACCCCAGCACTAAAATAAACTTGGATAAGGTTTTTATTCGTGACATAGACCTTTCTAAAGTGATATACCTTAGAGTATTTCAAACAAGCAAGTGTTTCAGTTTGGACTTGGGGTGATTTTTTATGGTTTTGGGGGATTTTTGATGTTCTCTTTTAAACGAGCATTTAATTGTGTATGTTTTTTATATATTGCTGCCTAACACATTTGTAGGTACATAGTCAGAGGAGGAATTTTCTGTTTTTCCTATATGCTAGTCAAATAAATATAATAAATACATATTATAAGGAGGTAAGAAACGTTGAGGTAATGTATTCACTACAGCATGATAGTGGAAGAAAGTTTTATTGTGTGTGACAGTGATACCTCTGCCTTTGTAAGAATGTTTGCTTTGCCAAGGAGGGCAAGGGTTAGCCTCTTTATAGGAAGACTTGCTTATCGTACCAGGATAATCTTCTGTCCTACTGAACTGGAATGTTATCAGAAGCAGCTTGGATGAACAGAACAGAACTGCCACTTGTGAGAAAGCTATTGAAAGTCTGACAGGCAGTCCAGAGCCATCGATGGAAGGATTCATGTGGATGGGTGCAATGGAGTTTCCCATTTGCAATCCCTCTCACCCTGGCAGCTGAAAGGATGAGCTCCCAGGAAGGAAGAGGAATGAACTGTAGAGGAAGGGCAGTTGTGCCCTCTGTGGCTGGAGGCTCTGCCCACTCACTCAGGACATACCAGGGGGGCACAATTTGGCCCATGCCTCTGCAAACAGGACCACACAGTCCTGGTGGTCATTTTGTGAAGTAAGAAGAAACATATCTCAGTGAAATAGAACTGCCTCTTCTGCAGCCTCCAGATTCTTGGCCAGGGAATATGAGGGCAGACCAAGAGCGACTTTAAGTCAAAACCACTCCAAACCCATCCCGATCCAATCCTGTGCTAAAATTTTGAATTAAAAAAAGGGGGGGGAAAGGCACAAGGAGGGTTTGTGTGCCATTCACAGCAGCTTTGCTGTGGCTCATAAACAAGGCTGACCTTTGGTTTGCCAGCATTTAATAGGCCAGTAGACATTTGGCAGGTCTCTTGCTAAAATGTACTAGAAAGTTGGATCAGCTCTCAGCATGAATATCGAGAATCCACTATGCAAGAAGTGAGCACAGCAAATTGTCAAGTCAGCAACTAATGTACTTCACTGTAATCTTCCCAAATGTCTTAAGTAGTTTGGCAAATCTCTTGTTGCAATAAATTCTAGTGAAGTTTTGGGGTTTCTTTTTTTTCAACATATGGCCTTAAAAAGTTACTTGGCCAAGAATATTTTTAGAGTCAATGCAGAGTTTGCTGGAGATGTTTTCTCAAAATTTGTTTGCACTCTGGCAGTTTTATTCAAATGTCAACCAGATGCAGAAAGTGTGGGGGGTGGGGTTTTATTTTACAGTCCTGGAAAGTAAAGGTCAAGTCTCTCCAGCATAAATTGTCTTTTTGATTGCTATATTTTAGCAGAACAGTGAGAATTCTTACTAATAAACTGGTTTGTGGTGTTTTGTTTTGTTTTTCTTCCCTCAGGATGCATTATGTATGCATTATGCATTATGATCATATGTAAAATATTTTAAATGCCAGTAAGACACCTGCTAAATCAAATAAGTTGGGTAGGCTATGCTGTGCTTAGCAGTAAAAATTCAATCATACAACATACAACTGACTGTAGCATTGCAGTCTCTGAGCAGCCTTACTGAAATTAATAGGATGACCTGAGGCAGCAGTCAGCACAAAAACAGCATTAAAATCTGGCAATATATCAGGTAAAATAAGCCAGCCAGCCAGCCAGCCAGCCTCAGGCCAAATGACACATGTGGGTATCTAGGCCACACTTGTTACTCCCCAATTAACAAGAAAGCTTGTAGAAACATTTTTAGATTGTGATACTGTACCATACTAATACAAGTGTCAGACTCTAGCTCACTGTGGATCCACTGTGGAGTATAAAGATGTCTGTGATGGCAGAGGGGGAAGATGTGAACCTCAGCACTCACAGCATGTCAGAGTGAATGCAAGACAGTTGGTCTCTCTGGGATTTGGCAAAAAACACAGTGGCCTACATCATCACCTGTGCCATTTCCAACAAAGCTCTCATAAGAATTTTACCATCTATCCTTGTGAGAACAAATCCTGAAAATCAGATAAACTTGTGCTGTAACTCCATGGTCAAGGAGATCTGTCCCCGCGGCACATGATACGTGGAAGTTCTGAGAGCTCTTGTGGTTCTGGACATCAGTTGAGCAAACAGCAAAGATGTATTCCCAACACAGCAAACATGATGCTAATGTGTCACAAACTCCTCTCATAACTAAAAGAAAGCATTTATGGATGCAGAGTCCCCTTCCACAAGATTTTAGGTGATGTTTGAGGTAGAAGAGAATTCTGCTGCTGTACAAATAAAATAAGAGACCTTTTAAAACTAGGTTTTTTTGTCTTCTTTTTTGCCTAGTGCTTCTGCACATCTTCTGTTTAGGATTCTGTAATAGAACCCTTTCGTTGGAGGTGTTTTAAGTACCCCAGGCAGACTGGAAAAATTTTTCAGTAATGCCACACTTGGTCTCTACAGCAATCCTACTGAGTATTTTGGAGAGGGGATGAATAAGACTCCTTCCAAACTCTGTCTCAGCTGCCATTGTGGGGACCTCTGGTTCTTCCTAGAGCCAATATAAATGGAGGGCTGACACCAATGCTAGCTTCTGAAGGGGTGGTATTGCCCCCATGGGAGGAGAAGCTGGTGCCTTGGCTGGACACAGCACCTACCTGCTAAGGGGCATTTAGGACAATCTCATTTGCACACACTCTTACCAGGCAGAGGTATATCTTCCTGATCTTGTGAATTTGTCCCACGGCAGAAGGGAGCTGAACCGAAGTCTCTGTTCTTGTTCTGATTTATACCCATGAAGAGAAGCACAGGAGGTGTGTTCAAACCCATTTCTTCTGGCAAGAACACCTGCTCTCTGATAGGCTTTAATTTGATTCTTGGAATAGATCCTGATCATGTCTCTAGGCAGCCAGAACCCTTTCCAGGCATTTAGCATTGTGGCTCAAAACATGCTCACATGTCAGATTTATCTGGATGCACTGTTTTCTGAAATCATCAAAGAGAAGGCAAGCAGTACATTAAATGATTCCTACAGTAGACAGACCACTGATAGCATGGAATTTATTATGAATATATATTTAATAAATGCTGTGTTTATTATTATAAACACAAATCTAGGTGAAATCTAAGGCATAAAATCTTCCTGAAAAGTGTGGCCATTGAGTATTCTGGAATCGAGCTTTTCCCTTCATTCCTTACAGACACCCCATTGAAATCCCTGAGATTAAATGGGCTTAAGTCTGAGTTTAACATATTGCAGATGTGTATATATATTAAGAACATTGGATGCATTGTACTCTAAAATGCTATTTTACTTAGGGTGTTTTTTCAGCACTTATGATTACTGGCAATAATAAAAGAGAGTATCCCACAAAGTGCACTACGATCATATGACATAGAGAGGACACTGTCATCTACTTCGTGATTTAATATCTGTGACACTTAGGTAATTCACGGTCTCTGGACATCCAAGATCATATCAACTATGCAAAGTGTCAAACCACTCAGTGCATAAAATTAGGCAGTTCTAGGAGTAAAGCTCTTTAACCAGCTCTGCTGAAGTCAGTAGAAAACCTCCTGTGCCCGCTGCCAGGGAAATTGGGTAAGGTCCATATTTAATTAATTTTGCCTTGAGAGATAAGACAACATGCTGTTCAGAGATTCTGCCTGCACTCCATGACCTTCTCACTGGCAGTATAATCCACAAAACATTGGGCTTCAAGAGTTTGTTGCCAGTTCTTCTTCGACTATTCATCTCATACTGGAGGTGAGAGGAGCTGCTGTGCCACAGAGCTGGGGCTGAACCACCTTTCTGTCTTTGTTTTGCACATCTCCATCTCCTCTGCACCCCTCACCCAAGGGATATTTTCTTTAGGACACTTTCCTGGTCTGTAGGGGACCTTTTCCATCCTGTCCTGGACTGCAGCACAGAAACACTAGCATGTCAGCCAGAATGTCCATCCCACCTGGTTTAACCACGTACTAGAGACCTGGATGATACACAGCTGGGGGGATACATAGCTATAAAATGCTGCCTTCCTCTTCTAAAGAGTAATGAGAAAACTCTTTCAAATATATTTATGATAGCAAGACACACACACATAACTGGTTCAAGAAAAAAAATTAATCATCTAAAATTTTTACTGAGAAGTAAGAACACATGAGAATATACCAAAGGCCCAAGTCATTTGTAGTGGTGTGTTTACTGGCAAAACTTGGCATCACTCCAACACCACACCAGATTTTCATGACATAATGGTTAAACTAATACTATCTAAAATCAGCCCAGCAAATGATGTGAAACAGCAGGAGATACACCTTAGCCTCAAGTGCTGGTAAGTGAACTCTACTGAGTTCAGACAGAGATATCATAAAATCCTAACCATGAAATTGTGGAAGCAAACAACAGCTTGCTCAAGATTTCCACAAAACCAGACTGCATCCACTTAGGGAGCACTGCAACACAATTGTGATAACCTCTTGCTGTCCAGATTCCTTTCAGATTATCTTTGGCTATGTATCATGTATCTCTTAGAATCAGTGGTATTACCATATATTAAAAGGAGCATATTGCAGAAAATTGCAGGGATGTCACTGTCTTTCACTACAAGAAAAAAAATTCCTGGGACCTAAAAATGTTCATCTAGTCAAGAATGAATTTTAATCAAATATTTACCTTTTTTTTTTCCCTGCCTTTTCTGCTGAGGAACTACTTTAAGCATGGGATAATCTTACTAGTAAAGGTTTAAGAACAGTAAGATTCTCATTGCAACTTAACTGCAAATAACATGGATGCAAATCAACAAATAAGGTCATCTTTTCATTTGTGCAGGAGCAGAATGCGCCCCCCAACACATAGACATCACTCCACAAGTCAGTGGCTGCTCTGCCTGTGTTAGGGCTGCCTGCCTTGCAGCAGGTAACACACAAATACTAGCAAAGGTAGAAAAGTCATTGTACACTACTTGAGAACTTTGTTCCCTGATGTACCAGAATAATAATGGACAATAATAAATGAGAGTCCTCAGCTCTCTTCTTTGGCTGAATAGGACTAGGTGAGTCAGAAAAGACCAATTTTTCCAATGTGTACCTTTCCTAGGTCAATAGAGAGACTGTTACAGAGTGGTAATGTGAGCTGGGTACTGTGTGCAGGTTCTGGGGCTTTATTGTGTCCCTGCTATATTAATTAGTATTAGGAACATGATGGATTGGCAACACATGTATTTTCTGAGTCTTAAACCAGCCCTGAGAGTTTAGCACTCCATTAGTTACACATTAGGAATCCAGGGATGTTTACTTTAAAAAGTATCACTTACAAGAATGAAACATTCTAATTATTTCCTGATAGGAGCTGTGGGGAACACCCACCCAAGACTCGGGTTCTGCTGGACAATGTGCCAGCCCAGCCCAGGGTCACCCTGGGAATCCCACATCAAAACTCTCTCTGAAGTATCTCTCGAGGGAATGAGAGATGGAGAAGCACCAGCCTGGAGAAGAACCAGCCTGGACAAGCAGATGTTTTCTCTCCATGGCCGATCTGGTAGAGAAGATAGGAGCTGGGAGTTTGGTGAGAGACGTGTAAGACACATCTCTCAGTGCAATTCCTCCACAGAAGAGAAGGCAGAGGAATAGACAGGGCTGTTGCCTTCCCCTGGCTCTGACAGACCTCTTTCCCCAAGAAATGCTACCATATAAGCACACCAGCCAGCAAGACAACTTTTCTCTCTCCAGTCTGGAAGCAAAAACCAGCATGGAGGGGACATAATCCCAGAAGAGCCTCAGACCTTCTCAAAGAGCCGAGGAAAACATAATTCCAGAAGAGCCTCAGACCTTCTCAAAGAGCCGAGGAAAAACGGTAGCAACAGATGCTGAATACAATTTTTCCATAGCCAAATCCAACAAAATGATCCTTCTGTGCACCAAATAACATAAAACCCTTAGCTCTGCTCCCTGATGATGTGCCTCACTGCAAAAATTCTGTGAAGTTTACTGCCCTTCAGTAGTGTGGGAGAAGGTCACTTATCCCATGTAATTCTTCCAATTATGCACTGGTACCTCCAGAAGACAACATCTGCTCTATTTCCTCTTTTTGCTCAGTCTTTCTCATTACCTGGTGACCTCTGGAGTCTCAGGAACAGCTGTCTTCTTTGCACATACCTTTACTCCCATCTCAATCTCCCTTACCTCAAACCTTGACTGACAGGCTAATATTTGTTTTCTTACTATTAATATTAAAAATTCCATCACAGAAATCTGCAAGTACGGCAACATAAAAAAACCAACCAACCAAATAAATAAAAGACATCCTCATCTTCTAGCAAATCCATCAGTAGCCACCAATTTTGCAGCCATTCAATAGTGTTGATTTTGGCAAATGTCCTAAAACAACTTCATGTTCTGAATGTATGCATGGGATTA
Organism: Rhipidura dahli; assembly: GCA_013399225.1. NCBI lineage: Eukaryota > Metazoa > Chordata > Aves > Passeriformes > Rhipiduridae > Rhipidura > Rhipidura dahli. Next base: position 276,503 of record VXAC01005209.1, on the reverse strand, counting down.
CTCCTCATCATCCCAGTTATTGTGGATAGCAATTAACAATTAGCAGGGTGGGCTCTGGTGGAGACATGGACCTGAGGCTGGCCTGATACTTCTCATTGGTTTTTCAGCATGGCTGACAGTAGCTAGAAACCAATGACTTGTGCAGCCAACACAAACAGTAGAAACTGTAGTTGTAATGAGCAGAGTTGGCTTTGTGTGTTAAAGCGTATGTGTTGCATACCCCAGAAGTGTGAACCCAAATGGATTATTACAGTCAGAAAAGAAGGATCAAAACCATTAACAGATTGTTGATGAATTATTTACACTCTACAGACCATGATTTTGTAGTCAGTTATGCCTGTGTAATCTGACAGACAATTTATATTAAATATTCATATCCATGAACTGGATTTGTTTGTGTCTTCCTGGACACGTATTCTAATCTATAGACAAAGCCACTTTCTCCTATGTTCAATTGTCTATAGATTAGAATATGTGACCTAATGAGACCAGAACATTTATAATTACCATGTGAAACTGGCATGGTCTTGGCAATCTTGCCATCCTGGCAGTCAAAAAGAAAAGTTACTTTAACTTAAAAGCTAAAGGTGGCCACTCTGTGTCTTGGTGGATGCAAAAACATATTCAATATATTAATATTTCAATATATTATTTTAACTGGGTTTTGGTGCAACCATACTCTAAGGACTTCTGTGATTTTATTTTTTTTTTTAGTGAACAAAAGCAGTGTTGGCAGTGCTGCTGTCAACAACGACAAATCTAAGAGGCAATTCAAAATAATCAAGGAATAACAGGATCTAGAGAGATATTTTTCAGGTGTGTGTCACATACTGCAGCATACAGTATGTCATTGTAGTTTGTCTGCCATTCAGCTGTCAGACTATGTCAGCATCTGAGCAGTGAATAACATGCCCAGGACAAGCCAGATGTGCTGATATAAATGACCAATTTGTTATTGTTGCAGAGAAGCCAGATCAGCATGTGGCAAGGCACTTGGGCACTGAAGATCACCTTGCCACCTCCTAGTGCATCACACAAGAATGGTCTAAGTCAGGAGTACATCAATCACCTCTCACAACTTGCTCTCAGGCAAAGCCGTCCTTGCAGTAGGGCAAATGATCTTTCAGCTCTTTAATATTAGGAGTACAAACTTAATAACTTGAATTCTGCATTGAACCTGGCAAACTGCAATCCTAAAACTTTACAACAGCCTCCAAGCAATGCCAAAACACAAGCAGGCAAGTCCAATCATAATCCTTTGCAGGATGTTGTGCTCTGTAGTCATTTCCTGCTTCTCACATGTAAAGGTAACAGACACAGCTAAAGAGGCTGAAATGGGCTTTATGGCTTGGCACATCTCTAATAAAACAAGAGCCTTGATCATATGAAGAAAGGGACAGTTCTGGGATATAAATATTGCAGCACTTGGGAACTGCTGTGGCAAGCAGAACATCTGTTTATTACATTTTCCAGTGTTTTATTTTCAGTTGCCCATGACGAAGAATCAGAACTTATACCAAAAGTGCAAACCATGCTCAGTCATAAACACAGCACTATCCTTTTGAGGTATACCATGAGCATTATAAAGCAGCAGCTTTATTATAGGGAAGTCACAGGGAGTCAGAAATCAGGGCACAGAAAAGACAGTTTGAGAACAGGCCTCATTTTATGAAGAAAGGATTTTACTTACAAGTAAGGGGATTTATTTTGTGTGAACACAGATACTTTAGGGAGCATGAAGGAGAATTTTGAGAAAGGCTTCTTGTGGTAAAACAATCTACACTAGAGTTCTCCACAAAATCCCTACAATGATACTAGCCTACTGGCACTCATCTCAGGGAATGAGTTTTGGTAACATAAACTTCACTCTGTGTTGTACGTTAGCTCAATATCACCACTGAATGAGAAAGAGGATGTGTTCCAAAAAATGTTATTGTTAATGGGAAAATCAGAAAACACCACACTCAGCAGTGAAGTCCATAAGGAAATTCACTTGAGGCCACATCCAAGGTATTACTATCTTTGGTTTAGTCTTCATTTTATGTGCAACACTGAAAAGTGTTACATAGTGAACTCACTTCATCGTAATGAAATGCTATTTTATTAAATATACCCTTGATGGGTCTCTGAGTCATCCAAGGACCTCTGAATGATGCAAACATAAAGCAAAACAGTCACCAAGTAAAATGAACATCCTAGTCAAACTCAAAACAAACCAGACCACAGTATCTCTATGCAAAAAAAAAAAAAAAACAAAGCAAAACCAAAAAAAAACCCCACTGGTTGACTCTACTGAGAAGGAACCAAATATGAGTTTAGAAAATGAATTTATTTACACAACTAATTATTTACCAAAATCTTGCACATTTGAGACAGGCAACCGTCTTCTTCACAGAAACTGTCTCACAAAACAGTGGTGGCCTAGGCATCCACACAAAAAAAGATTTACAAAGGCAGCAAGGTCAGAACAGATCATTGTTTCTTGTACTGCCTTTTCCTAAGCATAAAGCACAAGACCCAGAACAAATAAGGTGAGAAGTGTTAGATATTACTGCCATCTCTCCCAACACTAAAGATTTGTTAAAGTGCATGATATCAATTGCGTCAATGTAGGGGAAATGTCCCAATGCATATGCTTCCCATGTTACAGGAAGGTTGCTGAACTTCCTGAATCTTTTTTTTTTTTTCCCCAGCATCTGGAGTTATTATAGGAATTAGCAGAAAATAATGGCAATGGGAAATTCCTATGCTGTTGAAGTGGAGAGCTTAGCTGGAGAGAGATGTACAAGAAATGTTGGTGACCTGCAGTTTTCACAGCTCCCTGCCTCCTGACAGGCCAATCCCTACATTTATTCCAGACACAGAGGCAGTTAAAATTACAGCAAATCAAACCCACACAACCTGTCCCTCATTCAGAATCGAGACCTCAGCATTGTCAAATAGCAAGGCAGTTAGGATATTTTTAAGGTAAAGGGCATGAAATTCATCCTATCAGCCTTTCAGGAGGACTACTTCATAGACAGGACATAATAGGGACTGTTGGGCATGAAGAGAAAGATAGCCTAGATAAATCTTCCAGTAGGTACACTAGACATTTCCACAGGCACTTTGTTTTGACTACAAAATATTTGTCATTTGAGAATGTGAAACAAACTGCTGCATCTGACATTAGTCCTACTTTCCAAGCGGACTTACAGTTCCTCTTCTGATGCAGCACACCAAAATAATCTAGTATGAACTATAACCAAGAGAGATCACGATAGTAAGTAGCAAAAAGGAGGCTTGGGATATCCAAGACAGAGGTAATTGGGAAAAGGTTTACATCTTCATATGAAAAAGCAGCTAGCAGGTAGTAGTCCAGCACAGACAACCTCAGTTAAAAGGGCATACACATCATCCACGTCTATATTAGCATTGCCAGACATCTCTGGACTGACCACACACTAATTAACTTTATCCCACTGACATCATTCAGCTGCCTTGTAGCAAGAAAAATGTAAAATTTTTCTTACATACTGAGGAAAAGAATAAGTCTATTGCATGATAAAGGAGAAAGGCAATATCAGATATCTTGAAACCTCAATACACTAGATGAACCTTCAAGGGTTTGTCATATTGCTTTGTCCCAGTTTCAGCTGATAGATTTCATTTTCTTCTCAGGAGCTGGTACAGCACTCTGGTTTGGATTTAGTAATAGTGATAACACACTGATGTTTCAGTTATTGCTCAGGAGTGGTTAGCATACGTAAGAGACTTTTCAGATTCCTGTGCTCTGCCAGCAAGCAGAGACACAAGAATATGGGAGAGAGCATAGCTGGCACAGGTGACCCAAACTGGCCAAGGGGATATTCCACACCATGGAACAACTTCATGCTCAGTATATAGATGGGGGGTAGTCCTCCAGGAGGAGCTGATCACTGCTGGGGCACAGGTTGGGTATTGGTCAGCGGGTGATGAACAACCATACCATGCATCACTTTTTCTCTCTGGTTTTATTTCTCTCTCCCCCTGTACTTTTCATTGCAAGTGTTATTATCGTTTTTACCATCATTGTTTGCAATGATAGTATTTTATTTTATTTTATATTGTTTGTTGTGTTCTGTTTTGTTTTGTTTTAGTTTGTTTTGTTTTAGTTTAGTTTGGTTTAGTTTAGTTTAGTTTGGTTTGAATTTTTGAACTATTATTATGCCAACATTCAAGGTTCACTTTTTTATCCAGTTCTCCTCACTATCTGGGGTCTGGGGGCTGAGCATGTGCCTGCATGCTACTTAAATGACTGTTGGGGTTCAACCACGGCAGCCCTGCTCAAGCATTCCTCCTTTATTTGTCGGGCCCACTTCCACAGTCAAACAGGATAATAGAAGTACCTTTGACATCTTTGACATTCTGTGAGAGAGGGGTTCAAAGAGAAGCTGTTTGTGAGTGTAAGCATGCAGGGCATATGGGAGCTCGCTGGCTCTCCCACTGCGCCGTGGGAGCTCCAGGCTCCAAGAGGTGCCTGCATTTTGTCTTCGGGTTCGAAAAAACAGCCCCAAGGGGGAGGGAGTCCTGGTGACACCTGCCCTGCCACCCGCTCCTCACCACGCTGAGCTGACCCCCAAAGCAGCGTGCAAAGTGACCCCTGGCCAAGCTGCCAGAGCTGCGCAGAACTGGGGAGAGACACATCCATCCCTCTTCAATGTCACATCACCTGGCCACAGCATCACCCAGCCACAATGTCACCCAGCCACAATGTCCACCAGCCACGTCACCCAGCTGCAGTGTCACCCAGCC
>VXAC01005209.1:86876-255188 GCA_013399225.1 Rhipidura dahli | reverse complement strand
GGGAGCCCGCGGTGGCTGCGACACGGGGCCGCCCATGTAGAGGTATGGGGAGCCATAGCCGTTCATGCCCGCGGGAGGAGCCCAGCCGGCTCCGGGGAGGAGAAGGCCTCAGCGAGGGCGGGCGGAGGCCGGGGCGATGGAGGAGAGGAGGCGGGCGGCTCTGCCCGCGGGCTCTGCGGGGGGTGCGGCTCCGACCCCAGGCCGGCGGGGAGAGGCACCGCCCGCCGCGGTGGCACCGGCGGGCAGAGCGCTGCTGCCGGCCGGAGCGACACTGCTGCTGCCCGCGCCGCCCCGCTGNCCCCGAGCGGACCGGGACCGGGACCGCGGCTGTTGCCACCCACTCCCCGCCCCGGTACGGCTCGCCCCTCGAAGGCACCCGGGGCCGAGGGATTAGCGGGGTCTAGGAGGTTTCTCCGGGCACTGCGTCGGCCCCGCCTCGAAAGCCCACGGGACGCTGGGCTCGCGGCACGGTGTACGGCTGCTACCGCCTGTGACCCAGCGCCGCGAGATAGTGGCGGGGAGTCGAGATCAAAGTTTTATCAAAGTTTTGCAGCTGCAAAGAGCTGCCCGGAGCAGGAGCTGCCCGGGACTAGGAGCTGCCCAGAACAACTGCGCGGAATGGGGTTGCGGCCGCGTCCCCGCGGGATCGCGCCGCAGAGCTGGAGACCCGCGGTAGGCACCTGCCCCCGTGGGCTCCGCTGCCTCTCCTGCATTCCGCGGCAAGACAGCCTAAACGCAAACGATGGCTATAGAAAGGAACGTGAAATCCACGGCAAGTCAGGTTGCTTGAAACCTAAATGATAAGTCTGATACGGCGGATTTGCAATGTTCTGCATTTCCGTACGCGGACGGGTTTCTCGCTGAAACACAGGTATTTCCCGTATGGCATCGAGAACCTTGAATCCAAATGCAGTATATTGGTGGCGGGGGAAAGAAAGATAAAGTTATATGCATTTTGGCAGGGGAAAAACAAATTACTGCAAGCGTTCATCTGCCCGCGGTGTCCGCGGGCGGGCAGGGGCTGCTACTTGAACCCAAATCCATTTCGTTGCCTCAAGATCTCTCCTGCTCTTCCCAGGCATCTCTCTACCATAACTGCTACACGAAATAAAGCTTTTAGCGAGGCTACGTAATAACGAAACCAGATTTAAAACTCGGGAAGTATTTTGCCGGAGAGAATAAAAGGCACATTGTATGCTGAAAAGGTATTTGCGCGGTATTTCATTACTAGGCTCTTTCCTCGTTACTTTTCTACTTCCAGAGGAAGAGAGATTCAGCGCGATCTGTCTCCCTAGGGCCGTGCGCGGGGTGTGAGGAGGACGAGCACTCCATCTGTAAATCGCACTGAGCCGGGAAGGTGAATTGGATCACATATGGGGAACAGTGCATTTTCTCGCAGCGCTAGTAGAACTTTTTTTTTTTTTTTTGCTGCCGGGGTACATGCATTGAACTCTGCAGCTCGCAACTGGCCTCCCTCGCGGGGTCTCTTGCACGCTCAGGGGTGCACATAGAGGGGAGAAAAAGAAAGAAGCGGACCAAACATTCAACTATCACAAAATTACGTAAAAGATGATGCGCGGCCACCCTTGGAAATCGAATTTGCACGCTTCGTCTTCAAAACGAAGAAACGGGGTGCAAATGCCTGCGGGGTGGTGGTGATGATGGTGGAAAACCCTACTCCCCCACTAGCTGGACAGGGTCCTGCGGGGCGCCTCCGTCGCCGCAGCCGGCCGGGCGGCTGCCCGATCCCAAGCCGAGATGCCCGGCACGGCGGTAGGCTGGCCGAGGGCCGGGGGCCCCTCTCTCGCTTGGCTGCACATCGGGCGTTTAGGCTGAAATAACCGTTTGATATAATGCTGTAATCCTTTTCTCATATTTGATGGGAATGGTTTCCATGTCCTCGTATTTGACAACATCTACCAATGGGGCCAGATTCGTATTTATGTTAGCAAAACGTCCCCTGCCTGAAAGTCCATTGTAACCCAACACCTGACAACCCCGGTTCCCATTTCTGCTCGCCGAAAAGGTTTATTCAAGCACATAATGGGATCCCAGCATAAAGCTTTGCAGACGAAGGGGCGATGGTAAACTGCGCCACATGAACTCCGTTTCCAGGGCTATTAAGCTTTTAATTGCAAAACAGCAGAGGAAATTTCAAGGTGACTATGAGGTGTTAGCAGTTAGCGTCCAGAAAAATAGACCGAAAGAGAATGAATGTCCGAAACATATGCTGCAAATAATATTTAGCGGTAAGGGACCAAAGGGCCAAAGAAACCCCGCGGACCGGGCAGGGCGGGGGCGGTCTGGAAACCGGCCTGAATCCGCTGTCGTTTCGCGACTTTTCGATGTAGAGCTATCCGGAGGACACGGCGCTGCCGTCCAGCTTCTGGAACCCGCTGTGAGCCGCGTCCCAGCTGGGCGGACAGGGGCGGCCGCAGGGTCTGCTGCGCCGGGGTGCCCCGCCGTTCCCCGGGTACTGCGGGCGGAGGAGGGGGTCGGGCCGGGCGGAGTGTTTGCTAGTGCTTGCACTGCTCCAAAGTAAGCCTTTGGGGAGGGGGCATTGGCGGGATGCTGGTCACCGTTGAGCGAATGCGAACGGCAGGATTAGTTCACCTCGCCCGAGTAAGGCATTACCTGCGTTACAGGGAAAAGACGGGAATAAATTATGCATGGTTTCCAGCTCGGAAAGTGACTCTGGGTGTCTCTGACCACCTGCCCTGGCACGCAGTAAGGAGGAAGAGAAGCACAATGCCAGCCCTGGTGCGTGGTGGGGCGTCGCGCTAAAGCGGGGTGAAACTTTCACGGAAGACTTTGAGGAAAATGTGAATTCCGCACAGAATCACGCAAACTAGCAGTCAAACCTGCCTGGCGAGGGGCGAGGAACGCGCTTTTTGAGAGGAGTAGCATTAATAAAGGTCACCGCTTACCAACCAGCTAGAGATACTTCGGAAGAGGGCGACTTGCAGTGCGGTGGAAAAGCAAAATAAAAACAACAAACAAACAAACAAAACCACACCCCCAACCACAAAACCCTTAAACAAAAAAAAAAAAAAGCAACATAAACAAAACAGTAGCAACGAAGAAACCACTCACAGACACACACAAACCGAACGAAATCAAACCAAACACAAAAAGCCCCAAACCCCAAGAAGCCCGTGAAAACTCTCCGTGCTCCATGCACAACCCCGTCAGCCCTGCTCGGAGGAGTCCCAGAGCTCAGAAGGCGGAACGGCCCGGGCCGTGCAAATACAAGCACCCACGGACAGGCCAAGGGGAAGTGCCAGCGGCGAGCAGCCACGCCCGGCGTGGCCACGTCTGCCACGGGGCAGTCGACCCGGTCCCGCATCCACCTAGGGCCGGCGCTCCCAGCTAGAGCCAATGCCTTCCCACAGGAGGGGGCCCAGGCCTCCCCAGGAGACCACCCCGCATCTCCCCACTCTTGGTGGGGTGTGGCACGTGCTCCTCGGCCATCCTTCGCCGGCGATCTTTTCCTCCGAAGTTCCCTCAATGCTGAATGTGAATTACTCTCCAAAACTTAGTGCTCCAGGCAGGATTTCCCTCGTCTTCTGAAGGATGCTGTTTGTTCTTCCCCTAATTTATTCTCAACGCCCTTATTACTAACCAGGTCCCACTCTGGTCTGTATAAAGATCATGGCTTTTTTTTCTCCCCACACCCCGCTTCCCCACCTCATCTATCCCCAAGGCTACTCCCGGCTCAGCCCGGCAACCAGAAACCGGCCCAGGCCGCCAGAGGCATAAGCCTCTCGGGGGGCCATGCAGCCCCCAGCACCGCCCGGGGCAGGGCATCCTGCCTGCCGCAGCCGGCTCCCCGGGGCACGGAGCCGACCCCTCGCTCCCAGAGGGTGCGCCCAGCACGGGAGCAGACCCTCTCCGCACTTAAGAATGGGCCCGGGAGCAACGCCTGGGGCAGGCAGGTCCCCGCCGCGGCTCTACACCCCTCGGGATGACTTGCGCCCGGGGAGCATTTAGGTAGAGGGGAAGGGAGCCGTGGAACGTTCTCCAGAAATTAAGAAGCGTTATTTCAGCGAGGCCCGAGGACTGACAGAGCAGGGGTGGAAGCGAGCAGCCGCCTCCGTCCCGGTCCCGCCTGCCGTGCCCTCCGGGGAGCCGCGCCGCCGACACGGTGGCGGCAGCCGCAGAAGGGCACGGAGCCGCGGGAGCAGGCTGACAAGTGTGATAAAATGATCTTCCTTAACTAAACTCGTAAAGCACTGGGCAATAAAACTCAATCTTCTGTAAAATCCAATTAAGTCATTATCTGACTGATTGTATCTTTAATTGAAAACAGAAGTGACAGTAAATTTCTGTGATATATCAGGATCAATCGATACCGCTATACGATTCAGCCTCAAGAAGTGATTTATAATGTCAAACCTATATAGGTAACTCCACATTATTCTCTCTAAAACCACTGGTGGATGAAATTAAGAGTAAGTGCATTTAATAAAAAACAAGATGGTCAGGTTATTGATTACAACAGATGGGGGTGAAATCAAATAGATGTTTTCAAAGCACAGAGCGAAGAAAATACAAGTAATTTCTTTTTTTTTTCTGTTTTAATACAGCTCACCAAATATACACACAAGAAAATTCAGTCATCAATAACATTTTTATTTCAGGTACAGCTGCAACTACAGAGAACAATGAATTTTTTTTAGACTAGTTTCATTTCGGATTGGCTTTGGTAACACAAGGAAAGAACACCATAGCCCATTTTTAACAAAATAACAAACGCCAAAATTCATGGCAACTCTTAAGGGACTTACTTACTTGCAGTTTAGACCGCAATCTAAGGCAAGGCACTCAACTGTAATATGCAAAATACGTTAATTTGGCGACATGAGAAGAAAACTCCCAGACCAAGCAGCAGTGTTAGCCTGTAAGGAACCGTTAGGAATACATAACGGGATGCTGTTTCCCAGAGTTGAGTCATCGGCCCCTGCACGGGGAGGGGCCGGCACAGGACTCCCGGCTGTCTTGGCTCCCGATACCCCGAGCCCCTGCCCGCATTTCGGCGATGCTCTCTCCGCCTTTGCCCCGACGGCGGCCCCCCGCCCCTCAGACGGACAGCGGAGGCACCGCGCTGGCTCCTCGGCGCAGGACGCGTCAGCCGGCCCTGGCGGCGGCGGGGAGGCCCCACGGCCGCCCCCGGGGAAGCTGCCGTCCCGCCCCGCACCTGGGAAGAAGAAACCGAACACCCCCCGCCCGTTCCCCGCAACCCCCAAGCAGAACAAGCAAACCGAGAACGCTGCTGCTGTACCGCCCTGCCCCGGGCGAGGGCCGCCGCGCCGCGGCTACTCGCCGCCCTCCTGGACGGGGCTCATCGTGAAGTTGCCGGGCTGCGCGGGGGGCTCGCACTCCAGGTCCCCCTTGGTGCTCTCGCTGCTGCTCGACAGGCACCCCAGGCCGGAGTCCTGGCTGCTGGGCGGCGAAAACACTGCGAGTGAGGGGAAGAGAGAAAAAAATCAGTGCCTGAGACACCGTCTGGCCCCGACCAGAGGAGACCCACGCAGATCTGCCCTCTCCGGGAAGAGGGGCGAGGAGTTGTTCCCTCGTGCATGCTGAGGTGCTGGTCTCCCCCCTCCTGCCAAGGTGAAAGCAGCGGGAGTAACGATGGGAGGGGAACAACTTCAGGTCTGAGGGCTGTATCCCTCCACCCACAAGAAAGTTACCTGCCAACAGACCTAAGGCCCTGCCTCGGGCAGCCCGACGCTGAGGCCAAATACTACAGAATTTAAAACTAATACAGAGCTAGGAACGGTTGCAACATTGCAATTTGCAGTAGATACAAAAACCAAGTAAAAGGGTCTCTGACCTTCCTAACCTTAGATGAGTTGAGATCCACCCCCAACACTCCCTTCCTGCCTACCGTGAATATAATTAAGGGGAAGCTGCAGTGGTAATTTCTCTCCTCATTAACTTCCTGATTGGTTTCAGGCTCAGGATTCCAGCGGCCGGCAGTTTGTCACCAATTCCAAATGGCCAATCGTTAATACTAATGTTTGTGTAGCTAACTGCCAGCATCTGCCACGGGCTTCTTGTACAACAATAATAGTGAAAGGGTAACATTAGTGCTTCCCGTGTTAATTCAGATTCTGTTCATCAATAGGAAAATCTATGATGTAATTAGCAAAATGCATCGCTGGTTGAGGCAGTTGGAGGGAAACTAAATCACAGCGGGAGTTTCATGAGCCCCTGACACCTTTATCATCAATACTATGTTCTGGATTTTACTGTTCAGTGGAAAGTATTACCAGCCTGCAGTCTTTTAAAAGAGAATATTTTTTATGGCCATTGCTTGTTTTTTAGAAGCCATGATGAATCTAGTATAACTGCACAAAACCAAAGACTATGGAGTTGAGGCTTAAACTCTGTCTTGCAATCACACAGCTGTGCCTAAGTGAGCTGCTCCTCCACACTTGAGCCCTGGGTGCTTGCAGACTCTGGGGACTTCTAGTTGCCCTGAAGTTCAACGGAAAAGATGAGGTCACGCTTGACTTCCACAGCCACTCAAATCCAACAGGATTCAAGGGAAGTAAACGGCACCATCTGGGTTTAGCCCACTGCTTATGAGAAAATCAGAAATACGCTCTTAAAAAACCACCAACATTCCATTTCTGTAGTATCCTGTGTTTTTGCAGCAACTTCCACTAGCAGCTCCGTTTCCAATTTTGTCCTGTTTCTAAACACAACACTGGTTACCAAGAGATGGAAAAGACATTACGAAGTTGACATCACACACACCATTTTCACCTACTAAACCCATGCACAGACAAAATAGCAATTTCCATTCCTTTCGGGGAGTTTTGACCATTTTTGATATTGCAGAACCTGGCTCCTTGATTTAATGCAAGTGTCTCCTTTGATGCATATAAGGGACGACTAAGGCTCTAACATCACTCTGCCAAAGCAGACTCTATTACTGTCTTTTAGATCTGACATAAATTTTTTAACTCCAGGGAATGGGATATTAACCCCGTATTACATTTTTTCCCAGCTAAAATACAAAGAAAAGAATGCAGTGCTTAGACATGAGGTAGTGACAAGGTAGTCAAGGCAATTTCCAACAGTTTCTTAACATTCAGCCAAATGCTGCTAATTGGTTTAATGACACAGAAGGAGGAATCTGGTCTGCAGCATCATGTATTCCTTTGCTATGTGGTCAAATGCACAGAACAGCCAAAAAGGTCTCCAGGCCTGAAATAACCAGTGCACTGATTTGCTCTTAGAACAGGCTGGAACTGCACTTACATAACCTGTGGTTGAGAACAACTGTTTAGATTTTTCCTTCTTCTAGCTCACCAATCCTGAAACCAAGAAGTGTTGCAGAATCAGAAATGACCCTTGTAAGGTTCGCAAGAGCTGAACTCTCTTCTGCCTTGAGAACATACCAGGAGACTCCTAATGGTATGTTTCCCTACCTTTACTTTTTAGTGTTTAAGCAGGGTTGATGGTGGAGTTCAAGAAGTTACATCTGAGTCCTCAGTGTCTGATGAGGCTATCACCTTTCTTTCTACTTCACTTTCTCTGTTAAGTCATTTCATCATGGCCTAAGAGCTCCTAGGACTTGAACCAAGTGCAAACATGCAGGTTACAGGATGTAAGCTGAACAAGAGAGGAACATTTCTGCTTCTCTGCAAGGGAAGCAGCCCAAATATACTCACAGTGAGGCCCAGTCTGCACCACACTCCCATGATCTGAAACACACACCATGCACTATTCCAGGTGAGCATCTTGTTGGGGTGGTTCATGCTTTGACTATGTAATGACAGTACCAGAGATGCTCTGCAGGCCCACATGCCAATGTCTAAGGAGAATCACCTCCAGAAAATGCAGAAATATCACCTGTCCTGATGTGTCCTACAGACTAGCTCCTCAATGGTAATTAACAGCTTTAGGTTGTGCCTGCCAACAACTGCAGCTTTGGTAGGCTCTGGTGACGTCGAGCATCGGGAATCATCCCTTTCTCCATAAGGTACCTTGCATTATACAGTAATGCAGCCAGCATCACTTCAGCAGGGCTGGCTGGCTCAAGGGCTCAGCTCTCCAACTCCCAGAACCTCATTCTGCTCTGATTTAGCAAAGACCAAGGTGTGTGAAGGATTAAGACATGCTGTAAGGATTCTGTGTGTTCCTGGACTCCAAGACAAAAATACGAGGGAAGCAATTGAGGTTATAAGGGGATAATTGTTTGTTTACTCCCAAGCAGCCAAATGGGCAAGAAGTTTATTTATTTTAAAGGATTTGTTAATACTTCTAAGCATGCATGTACCTGAAGTGATGGAAAGGCCCATTTCTGAGTACTGAGATCTATAAATCTCTGTGACAAACTTTCAGAAAGTGTTTTTTTCTTTCCCAAACACAAAGAATCCTACAGCAAACCCACTCAACATGCTACAGTACAGATGTTAAAACCCTGCCACAGCAAAACAACCACTTTGTTTTTGTGGTCTATTTTTTGAGCCACTTTATGTTAGTTTAGTATAAACCTGCTGAATGACATAGAGGGCAACTTTTTTTGGTACACAGACAACCAAATCTGTTTCTTAGCATCTGAAACGGTGGCTCCTAAGTCTTCTGGATCAGTGAAGCTCCACAAGCTTTTCTACTGACTTCCAAATTAATCAACGTTTCGATTGTTAGGCAATTTGGGCTACATATCCTGGTCTCTGAATATGCACAAGGGTATGTAATGAGAGCCACGAAGATTTTAAAAACAATCTGGCACTGCCAAGATTCACCAGGAACAGACAAGAGGTTTCTGTATCCAAACCTGGACTGCTGTATCAAACAGACCTCTACTGCAGTCAACAGTCACTGAAGTCAAGCAAGGTGCAGTGAGTAAGTGCAATGCTGATAAAAAGTACATGATACTCAGATTGGGACTTGTAGCTATAAAAAGGCATCAAAGAGGAAATAAGCAATTCTGTTCCAGTGTTTTAATCACACAGCAACAAAATGTACAAATTCCAAGTTCAAAGAAACAAAACCCATGCTCTTTTTGATTTAAGTATATGAATTTCATCTGCTGGAGGCTTGCGGCTGATCCTCCCACAGTTGTTGCACAGCCCTTATCTGGGTAAATAACAGTACCAGAATTGGGTGTGTGACAGTTCAAGACCATTCCTTGATCTAATTACCTTTTACCCTTGGGAAAGCGCTTGAACACTTTTGAGCCATATGAATCTGAAAAAAAATTCAGCTAATATCATACAGAAAAAGAACTGAGAAGGGATCCCAACCATAAACACAAAACCTTATGTCTTCTGACACTGGAAACTGCATTGACTTTTAACTTGAGTGATCCCCACAATTCAATGGACTGAAAAGAATAATACACTTTCAGTGATGTGAGAAATCAGAAGGATATTCATGCTTGAAAGGTAAATATTTTCCTGAGTTTACATTTAAAAAACTATTACACTCTAAATAAGGAGCAATTTGTAAAAGATTTAAAGTTGAGTGGTCCAATTCATTTTTCAAAACTCTTTCACCTTTCTCAGGGAAAGAGAAGTGAGTAAGCATGTCAGTCCCACACACTGCTAAGGGCCATTCACTTTTTCCTGGTGTGCACTCTAGTGTGTCAGCACAGCCACACATGTAGGATGAAGAACTAGATGCCATTGGCAGTTTGATGGCATGGGAGCATCACTAAAGCATGCCTAAGTTTTTGGCATGAGGGTGGACAGGAACTGCTCTTCAAAGTACCTTCTCCTCCAAAGCACTTTCCTTTTGCAAATATTACTGCTGTTGCAAGCAGCAGCTTCCACTCCAGGCTACAGAGATCCCACATAAAAACCCAAAACTCTTGAAAACCAAACTGGTCTACAAAACCACTGGCAGTCAAGCCAAGAGGCAGGTCATGATACCTGCACAAAGGGCAGAATGAGAGAAAAAGGCACTGACATTCTCCTCAGCAAACTCAAACCACTGTAAGATATAAGGCATGGCTAGCCATGCTGGCTGACTTGGTGGCTTGGAAATAACCACAGGTCAAACTCAGTTTGAAAACAATTCCCAGTTTCCCCCCAAGTCAAAGGCACCGTGCTGCTCAGACTGTTGTCAAAAAGGGCTGACTCTACCTCCCAGCATCAGCGAACAGCCCGCCAGGCTACAACAACTACACCAACACTACGGTAACTGCCTGACAAAGCATTAGGTCAAAAACCCCAAATCAACCAAACACCCTCCCACCCCACCCAAAAAGTGCTGCAAAAGCAGACACAAGGAATCAGAGAACTATATCAGAATCCTCAGTTGCTGTCTCAAAAACTGAGAAGACATACAGAAAAAGAGAATGGGAGAAAAGCACAATTTTCCTGTTGTGGAGAAAACATCAGAATGGCAGCAAGAGTGTCAAGGTCTGTGCTGACTTTGCTGTAGATGGTAAGATGGACAAGATGCAACCTCCACGTAAACACATTCAGGAAGGCCCCAGGTAAACTCCCCTAAACAATCTCCCTTCAGCCGCCTCTCACCTTTGGGAGTGTTTAACCCCATGTTCTTGAACAAGGGGTTAACTCCTTAAGCAGAGTTAACCAAACAAATGGCCAAAAAAAAAATCTACCTCTCTTATATCTCTGATGTGATTCACTCCTGTTTGAATGCTCTATTTAAAATAAAGATGGAAGACTACTGACTTACACTAGGGTGAAAAAACCAGCATTAGTGTCAGGCTGCTCATACACCAGCCATGGAATGGGTTCAGTCACATACTCTGGTATTCTGCTCTGTGCAGATCTAAGACACCAACCTATAGTCAAGAGACTATAGGTTCCTGCTAGAAGGCCGCAGAGAAGCTGCAAGAAAATTAAGAGACCCTCTTGAATCAGCTGTGTTTTCAAGATTTTCATTGAACACAAAGATTCCAAGCTTGTAAAGCTGCAATAATGCGTGTTTCTGAACGACATTTGCATTTGGTGAACCCCCAATATATTTTATTTCTTTTACTTCTACTCTGTATGAACTGAAGTAAAAAAACCTCCAAATTGCTATCATCTTCACTACATCTCTCTTGCTCGGGACAACTGCTGGGATGAAACAGTTCTTACAGAAAATTCCTGCCAACATCCACAAGCACATAAATGTGCTACGCATTTTCTGTATTGACTGTCCTTCTCCTCTGTCCCTCAGGTCTCACTCAAGGTCTGGAACAGGGGATAGCTTCCCCAGGGACAAATCCTGGAAGCCCACCTGAAGCCAAGCGTTTTTGCTTGCTGCAGCTGGTCACCACAACACAGTGTGAATGCAGACTTCTCTGCAGCAGTGTAAGAATGATGCACAGCAGAGTGTAAGATAAGGAGGCTGATACCAAGTAATTCACAAGGCGAAAAAGAAAACTCAGCTATGGCTCTGCCTTAAAACTGAACTCCACGTATTACTCTGACCAGCTGGCATGTGTTTGTGACTTTTCCTGTGATCAGTGTGTTATCCACTCTTCTGTGCTGACCACAATGTGGACCAATTTGCAAGAGCACAGGAGTGGTTCTCCTATAGTATGCTTTGCATACTATAAACACAATAGAAACCTGTCCAGTTCTAGCGATGTATATCTGTGGATATTTTCCTGCTGACAGGAAGTTACAAGAGCAACAAACAGAGCTGCTTTTTGATGCAAAAACAAAAACAAGCCTAAGGATCTTGAAACACATGCTCCATCTGTGCCTTTTAACACAGGGATACTATTTCACAATACAGCCCTTTCCCCCTTCTCAAACACCTACCCTTGTCACTAACATTTAAGGCAATTAGGATTATCTTGGATGCCCACAGTAGGGCACATTTATTGTGTATTTTCAAATAGCATTAATTTTTGGCATTAGGAACTCAGGATAAAAGGTAAAGAGCTGAATAGAAATCTTCATTCAGTGTGCTTTACCACGGATTATCTCATTCTTTTCCAGTTCATGCTTGTAGTTTTAGCAACTAAGAACATAGGGCTATAACTGATGTAATCAGAAACCAGAAGCTGGAGAAAATATCCTCCTGTTAACTCCCTCACCTCTGGTTTTAAATTCTCTTACAGTAATATGTGAAACAAGGCTTTCCACTTCTCACCCACTACCAGCTAGACAGACAGGATGCAAAAATGGTATTCGGGAAGCACTGGCTTTTTCTCAAACTCCAAAACATAGCTTGAACCAATAATCTACAAAGCAACTGCCCTCCATGCATGCATGCACGAACTGGAGCAGAGCAGTACTGATGGACCAACCCTCTCTCCTATCACCAGCTTTACATTTTGTGGCTATCTTACTGTCACTGAGCCACTCCTGCAGGCTAGGAAAGGCAGAGGATGAACAATTTAAGAAAAACTTCAGATGTGCTGAAGTGAGTACCCTTGCTTTGAAAGACTGAAAGGTGATATGCAGAATTCAGCTGATAGAAGCTCTTTTTCTGTTTGGCAGACGTAAATGGTTCTTTGCCTCTTGTGCATGTACTCACTGCTAGTGCTCATTCTACCAAGTTAGGTGCCAGCCAGGTTTCTCCACAGAAACCTCCCCAGTTTATATTCCACTGCCAGGAATCCTAATGGCTAGTTCTCTCAAAAAGAAAACATTATTTTAATCATTTCACAAAGCTTTTGTGCTGGAAGACATGAAGAAAAACATTCTCCAACACAAAGCAGGCATTTCCCACTGCTGGGTAACAAGGTAAAACAGGCATTTCTGTAGATTGTTTTTGAGTCATCTGTAAGTGAAAACATTCTGTATGATTACACACAAAGCATGACAACCTCAGCCACAGAAGAGCTGGGATGAAGTCACAGATTTGACCTATTTTTAGCTGGTAGTAACACTACAAAGAAAGGCATCATGATCAAATGCAAAAGGCATCTCCTTTTTCCCTCCCTAACCTTCTCCAGTCCTCTATCTAATCCTTGTGTTGTCCTGGGCACACAGCTGCTCAGCAACATGGGGAATTATAACGAAGAACAGGTGTTGTATTGACAGTACTGCAGAGATGCACATGCTTCTCCTTCAGGCTGTAACTCTTGACCAGCAGACCTACCTCTGAAGATCCCTACTTGCGTCAGACATTCACAGTCCACCAGAGGACCCAGTGGTTTGCATGGCTGTACTCTACATCAGAGTCCAGCAGGAACTGACGAACAGAATTCCTGACAAACAGAAACCAAGCCATGAACAAACCACTTAAAGACTCAAGATTAAAGAACAGCCAGAGAAACATAGGAGGAGACATTGATTTCCAGCAAAGGAAGATTTAAAAAGTGGTTGTGAGGGGTAGGGGTATTTGGACATCTGTTGCTTACTGAGGAGTAGCAAGGAATCTCAGAGGAATTAAGCCATTTGCTTCATCATGTAACAAGACTGTGACAAAGCTGGGACCTTAAATCTCTTTATTCCTGAAGTCAGATACTACTTCTCTATCCCACAAACAACACTGGAGACTGAATCTCCATTAAAAAAAATATGTCCCTGGTGTGTTATACTCAGAAGACTGAAAAAAGACAAGCAGCATTGAGAAAAAAAATGAACTTCAAATCCACTCTAGATTGCTTTTCTTACTCCTATAGTAATCAAAACCTGTTCTAACAACAAGATTAAAATATAAACATATCAATCTTTCTCATGAGAAATATGTAACTATCTTGCCAGCTGCTGGTGCACAGGCCCAAATTTCCATTTTGAGCATTTTATCCTGCCAGGACTGGTTTTGCACAAAATTGCTGTGGGGCCAGAGTCTTGAAATTCCCTAGACTGTCTCACTACTGGGCACAGTATAGAGGCAGGTCTTAGCACCCCACACTCCTCTCCTGTGTGACCACCTTTGAAGCCAGATCCATTAAATGAACTGTGTTTTCAGAAGTTTGTTTGGTTTGGGTTTCCCCGCCACGAAAAGAGAACAAACCATTCCACAAATCAAGAGTCACAAGAGGCCACGCAACCATGTGAATGGGCAGCAACCCTTGATGGCAAGGCAAGAACAGCAACCGACTGCCTACAACTCCAAATCTTTCACAGGAATCATAGAATGCTTTGGTTGGAAGGGATCTTTAGGCCATCCAGTTCCACTCCCTTGCACTGAGAAGAGACACCTCAAACTAGATCAGGTAGCTCAGATTCCCATTTAACCTGACACTGAATGTTTCTGTGAATGTTTCCACACACAACCTCTCTGGACAACCTGTGCCAGTGTTTTACCATCATCACTGTAAAAAATTTCTCCCTAAATCTAGTCTAAATTTGCCCTCCTTTAGTTTAAAACCGTTATTACTTGTCCTATCACTACAGGCCCTACTAAAAAGCCTATCATGCCCTTTCTTAACACCCCCCTCTAACTACTGAAAGGCCCCAGTAAGGTCTCCCTGGACTTTCTTCACCAGGCTCAAAATGGACTAATCATCCATGCGAGACTGTTGAGGAAAGAAGGCCAGCTGAATCCCTCTGTTTCTCCTGTTCTAAGTTTGCAGAAATATGTGATTTCAGCAAAAACAATCAGTGGGTTAGATTTTTTCAAAGCAAAAGTTTATCGTAACAATTTCCAGCCAGCTCTAAAGAAGAGAACATGGCACTGTCTCTGGGAACCCCAGAGTTCCCTCAGACACAGTTAGGTAACTTCATGCTAATTTTATGGAAACTGCTTACTGTCCACCTCCTCTGGGGTCTGCATCCTCTCCTATGCTGATGGCACCGGCCTTTCCATACATCCCAAACACCACCAAACCAAGAGCTCAGGCCACACAGAGGTGACTGAAATGGACATCCACAGCTGCTCCTAATGGCAAGGCGGCTGCATATGCTAACCAGGGCTGCTGGGCGGCAGCACCAGGGAATGAACGGGCAAAAGCCTTTTCTGTGGGATGACTGCTGATACTGAGGGTGCAGACGGAGGTGGGGACTGATTCCTTCGGCAAGGCAAGACCTCACAGGCTACACCTACCTCCCAGAGCAACACGGGAGACAACCAGAGAGTCCTGACTCCTCATTGGCACCACCACAATATAGCAGCCCTTGTTTTCTTAAGGTACATTTAACACCTGTCAATACAAGAAGTTCCTTGGGAATAATTACCTTAGATACATCAACTGTCCGACCCAAAAATGCACTGCCATTTGCAACAGCTGAGGCAACAAAAAGTTTTTTTGAAAAACATGGTTAATTTGAAAGGAAAGAGAACATTTGAGGCTCAGGATAATGTTAACAAGTAGCAGAATATGTGGAGACAAAAAACAAAAGGCACAAAGTTTCTCCCTTGAGTAGCTATACTAAAAGAAAGAAACAGGACTCCAAGAGCTCTAATAATCAAATAAAACCTTTTGGTAGTCAGCACAGAAATCCAAACACAACATTGTTTTGGCTGAATGTCTCTCCATTCTTGGGTCAGAAAAGCTGTTAATCTTCACTAGTGTATCAGGAACAGAAACCAGTTTGCACAACACCAGGACTAGCCATGTAAATGTTAATATGGTCACTTCTCTTTATATTTCATTGTTGCCAATGTCACTTTCAATTTATAAAACAAGGATGAAATCCATGCTCAGGGTCATCAGTTCTAATATTCAAAGCATAACCAAACAGTTAATAATGATGGACACAGCTCTTTCAGGTTTAATGATTTAATTTTAGAAAATACTGTCTCAGTGCAACAGTGCTATACTGTATAGCTTAAAAATCTTTTTGGACATACTTGCAAGCTTTTGGAACTCAAGAGGTTACTAAACAGTCAGTCAAAAATACTAGGTTTAATGCAAGTGATCTGTTATGGTAAATACAATATATTTCCAACTTGCATATAGACCTGTTTAGTTTTTAAATTCTCTTATAATTCAACAAGTCTCTGCTGGGAAGGGAGCAGACAAAGATCTGCAACTTGTAGCATATTTGCAGAAGGAACAGGAGGTTTGTCACTGACTTCAGCATGAACGACACTATACTCACCCATGACTGTGCCCAAAACTGAGTAAGAGGAAAGAAAGGAAAAGCCTTCTTTCTACTTTTTACAATTTAAATGAATCTGCAGTTTAAAAAGCCTGTAAGGCTTTTAAAGTGATAGTATTACCATGGCATTACCACTTTTAATATTAACTTTAATTTGGATGCAGGTTCAGCAGATCTGCTGTAAAATGGTTCAATGACTATTGATGAAATACACAGCACAAGATGGGTGAGTGCAGAGTAAAAATGTTGCTACTTATTTTAAAGTGAGATTTATTCCCCTCAAAGTTTAGGAACCTTGCTGCAGTAAGTCACAATACTTGAGTAAATAGGGACAAAAACGGAACACAAAACACTTTTGAGGTAGTCAAGTAAGTTAAATGAAGTTTCACACAACATTAGGCTCAAGACAGATCCACTGGGTTGTATTTATATTCATTTCCATGAACACAATACAAGTAATGCTGAGTGTGTGCCATCAGCTGGAGGGCACGGGCTGTGTCTAAGGATGCTGCTTGTGCTGCCAGCTGCATCTCTGCAAGCCCATTGATATCCTTACAGCCCACCTGGTGATGCCCACCTGGTGGGAAGGTCAACCCACCAGTATCCAGCGTTTTCTTCTGCATCCTGACAGCAGCAGCCTTGGTTCAACTGGATCACATTGGTTACTGTCTACAAGCTGTAGGGCCTGCCAAAAGAGCCCCAAAACCCCGGTTGTTTTAGATTTCTACAAAAGCAGTAAGTCCTCTTGGGCCATCTCTCCTTACTATCATTATTGGAATGGGAGCAAGTGCAGCCAACAAGTTTCAACATGTACTTTCCCTGACCTTGCCTGGCACTCTCTGAAGTCTAGATGGTGAACCTTAAATGATGTTTAAGTGTCAGAAAAGTTCTAAAATACTTAAGTAGATAAACAGAAAATCAGAATTTTATTACTGGCATCTGTTGTAGAGAAAATTTTAAGACAGGTTTCTGGGGCCAGTCCAGACACTGGTGGCTACATCAAAGACGGCCTGCCTTCAAAAAATCACTCCAAGACTCCATCTCAGTTAGTTTCAACAGTGCTGAATGCAACTCTGGTCAGTAAGGAAGTGGTTCGATACTCTAAGGGCAAGACAGGCAGGATGTGGTGAGTGAAAACTGGAGCTCATCCTCTGCTGCATCATACAGCCCTGCTGCAACCCACCACGGACACGAGCAGTGAAGGGAGTCATGAGCATGGGCTGCAAGGAGCTTGCACTACACAGGAACTGTGTACTTGGTGCTGTTCAGGGTCAGGACAGGGGTTTTCCCCTCTCTTGAAAGACAAGGAAGGCAGTCCTACTCCACATACTTAGCTGAAAGGCACAGCAGTTGAAGGCAGAAAGAAAAGCAGACGAAATGGTCCAAGCTAGAAAGTTAAGAGTCACAGCTACAGAGATCAGCCCTACAGCTGAGAAGGGGTAATTACTTTCAAACTAGGGGCCAACCCACATTCCCCTCTCCCAAGGCATTTGTAACTACAGTTGGGCAGTTGCATAATCATTTTGGCCATCCCAGGGAACCAATGCCTCCACCTAACAGGAACACACCAGATGCCTCTTAAGCCAGTGTTATTTCACTCTGATGTAGACTCCGTTGGCACACACCTGTGTGCAGTGTTTATGCCTTGCAAAAAATAAGAGACTCAATCCATAAAATTAAAGATCCCGAAAACACTTGTGACTCAGGGAAACGCTAGGGCAAGATGTGTTGGCAGCAATAGCTTTATGAAGTTCATATTTACTCAAGGGAGGAAACAGCAAAAACTAACGTGAGTGAAGTCTTGATTTTGAGTAATTAGGAAAATTTATACTATATTTAGGGATACACAGCTAGCTCATATCTGACTCAAGACTAAAATATATCAAAATGTTGTTTTATACATTCAAAAGCCAATACAAAAGCAATCACTAAAACATCTAGTATAGACATCTAGTCATTCCAGGGTGGGAAAACAGAACCCTCCTTGCAGAGTCTGCAATTGCTCTGAGACAGAACTTGAAAGGCAAAATGATTTATGAATGAATGGGAGAGAGCTCTCATTGATTTTTCTTTTCCTTTTATGTCCAGAAAGGAAACAAAACTACCGGCCAAGTGGACTAGGAACATTCTTTTACTTTCAGCAGTCTGATACATGATTAATGCTACGCTTGGAATAAATAAACAACCTACACACAGTATATGGGGTGTGATTCAGACCTCAGACAAATCTTCAACTTGTAGAACTTAACTGATTTAACAGATACCGTGAGATAAACATCAGGCATGCAGCTTTGAAACTGGCATTGTAAAATTATGAGAAAGCAAGGAATAAATGCAAACATATAAATGCTAGTGTTAAAGAAAATAAATTGTAATTGTTCGGTTTATTTCAAAATTAACTACAGGGAATACTCTTTTTAACCTGGCTTCCACTCCTTCCTGATCACAGAGTAAAATGAATCCAAACAAATTTAAGTGTTCATTTCTCAACATACTTCAAAACCAATCAAAAGATTTTGTCATACTTTTAAGAAAAGCATATTTCAAAAATAAGCACTCCCCCCAATCCCTTCAAACATTTTAAAAGGGAGCTGTAATCCGTGCACAGAGGCTTTCAGCTTTGCAGGGAAGGGTAGGGAGCTGCTGGCATTAGTGTCGTGGCTGCACCACTCTGTGTGTGATGTGACACAACAGGAATGTGGCTCAGCAAAAGGCAATCAGTGGGCAACCACCCCGGCAGAAACCACCAGGTCTCTTCAGTCTTCTCCTTAGAACACCAACAGCACTAACAAGTTAAAATGTGGATACCCTCCTAATTACACAGAGTAGAGCTGGGTCTCTCTCCTGTTCTGATTGTTCACAATCAGCATTAATATTTATGTATGATCACAATTTACACGTGTGGAAGCAGTGAGGGGAAGCAAATGCTTTTACAACACGCAAAAAAGTTCACTGGCTTTGCACCAGTATAGCTTGAAAAGTCTGGTATTCTTCTGTTTTTCCAGTGAAGGAACACTTCGCCTTGTTCTTAATGTGTTCTCAGCACTGCAGAAAACCAAAACGTCACAAGCAGAAAGCAGCTGTAACACTGGCATGTCTGATCTACTTCAACAGGTTTGGAAGAAACGAAATGTAATTTATTATAGCCTATTTATCTCTGCAACAATTACCCTTCAAAACCGAAAGGAGAACAATGTAATTGAAGGTACATGCCTTCTACCCTGCAGAAACCTCAAACAGCCTCAGGCAAGAGCCAATACAGATGTAGTACAAGGCATTAAAAGAGTGTTGGATGCTGTAGCTAGCAATTATCCTGGTATTTAAACAAATCTATCGCTCATCAGGAAAGCGTTTAGTGCAGTAGTCGGAGCGAGACAGGCTGACACGGAGCACAGCTACTTAACTGTCCCCTCCAGCGATTACACTTTCTCAACCTGAGTCATGTCAAATTAAACAACTACACATTGACTTTTCACTTCTATAAACATTAAGGTGCAACTGAGAATTCTTGGATGCTATAAGGCAGTCATTATAATCAGCCAACACACTGTTAGGTAATTTGTGGTGTAGGTTTTTTTCCACTATTCTGAGCCATTTCTTCCCGACTATTTTTACAGTGCTCTATAGATAACATCTGCTCTGGCTCTTTGCAGGGTCACCATAACAAAATGTCACTGCCACCACGAGACCTTTGTGTGAGAAAATAACATAGAGTTAAATGATTTGACCTGGTCTACAAAATACCTTTTTTTTTTTTTTCTCTTGGTCCTGGTCCACACTTACCCATTTAATTCAAATTCAGAGACGTATGGACAGCAACAACTGGATGCTAACACTGCACTAAATACTGTTAATGTAGCATCTAGGGTATTTTTTCCAGTTCCTGCCCTAACTCATGGAGATCTCTTTGGTCTGTGTAGAGAAGACACTGCAAGAGCAAGAACTCACTTGGCAGAATGGGAAATTAAATGACAAGTTCTACAGAAGTGTTCTGAGTACATATTCATAAAGACCTCAAGCTTCCTGAGGCTATTACAGCATCCCTATGACAGGGCTCCACTTACTAATATCTGAAGACTACAGCTTAGTAAAGTTACTAGAAATTGAGGAAATGCATAAAGCAGTCAAGGTTGTGAAGAAATACACCCCTATGATTTTATATGCAATGTTCTGCTGCCTGAAACCACTATGTTAGAAGTGACAGTTTTACGATCTATCCCACTAATTCAAGCCACAAAAGTAACGGTGTCCAAACTTTCTCGTCTCAAAAGAAAAGGAGTAAAGATAATTTAATAAATAATACTGTATCATTAAGCTAATTATGAATACAAGTAAGACCAGAATGCTATTGGTAAGCCTGGAAGCCTCTACACTTACATGATTAGTCAATCTGAAGCTTTACCTGCATATTGGCTGTAGCAGACTCAAAGATGAACTTTTACAGCGTTGGATTTCTTTAGATAAATGTAACAGATTGACCAAATAAAATTAGTACTAATAAACACATTTGTGAAAACTGTTCTGAGCTAGAAAAGTACAATTTCACTGCAGTATTAGCACTTAAAGCAAAAACAAGTGCAGGAACTGAAAATAGCTGAGGAGGAGAAATAAAGTATAGTTATCCCTCCTGTCCGGTAGTAACAACTGCAGTCCCACTTCTTTTTCCACTTCTGAACTATATTTAACACCTGAGCATGGTCTCAGAAATCTAACATTAAATATAACAGTATTTCAAATATATCTCCCTCTCTGGTTGAAAAGTCAGGCAATAAAATAAAACCGAAAGACTTCAGTGAAGATTCCAATACCTGACAGTTTTGTTACAAACTCAAAGATAAAGCAGTCACAGCACTGAAGACAATGAAATATAACAATTCATGGGCTTTGCAAAACACACAAAATCACAGGAAGCACTTAAAAACTTTGCTGGTCTGTCTCAAATAGTTAGTTTATTTTTAATCAGTTACCTACCACCAAAGTACCTAACTTTTACTAAAGTTATTGTCCTTATCTGTAGGCCAACCAGCACAGCTAATACTGCTGAACTCCAGAGGTATTTCTCAGACCATAAGATGCCCAAGACAGCATACAGTATCTCCAAAGACTCAGTCTCAATCTACTGATACATGAAGTGTCTTGGTTGCATTTTGTACTGACTTCCCATTTATGTAACTAGAAAAAGGCACCTACTATTTTATCTTATTCTCAGTGACCTTGTGTCCACACTGCAATTGAAAGGGCTAACACACAAGCAGGGAGAACATGTCCAACCCCAGCACACGGCCATATGTGCAGTAACTTCCGTAGTTTTTGTATTTCAAAGCTCCTACCTAAGTTTTCCCCAAATCTTCTGCTCAAAGCTTCATTTTCCGAGCTCTAGGAGACATTCATACATAAAACCCCCTACAAAACCCAAACCTGTTTAGCTCCATTTCAGTGGTTACCAGCCAACTGCACTATCTCTTCAATTTTTTGAAAATAAATGGCTACTTCGCTGAAGAGATAACGCTAAAATGCAGCACTTTAATAAAATACTGAAACACTTATTAAGAAACAGCATAAACATTAAGACAGGGTCCCACCAGAGAAATCTGAGGGCATGCAGTCTTCGTACACAGAATCTGTGCATAGTGTACCTGTATCTATATGTCCATGTATATCGATATAGGCACCCACACACAAGTGCAGGTATGTGGAGATTATATATATTATATATATAAAGCTAACTTTCAGTCCTCAGAAAACAAAAGCTATCCCCATATAACAGCCAAATTCCTACATAACTCAATTTCGACATCTCATCTGGTGTGAACTGCACTCATTCCTAGTGTAAACCCCAGCGCGCTCTGCAATGATATACTGTAATGTCACATCGCAATCTGGATTTACTATAAAGGGCTGCTGACGAGTTTCAGAGCAGTAAACATTGCTGCGAGGTGTATTTCACACTGAGCTGGTTTTTATGAAGAACACTTCACCGCCCAGCCACGGCACCCAGATGATGAATGGTGAAAGATGCATGACAAGCTTCATCATTGTTTGTAAATCTTAACTGTTCCTGCTCACTAACTCTGCAGGCAATTTTCAAAGACAGCGGCCGACAGAAGGACAGCACAGCTTTCCTGAAGGTTATTCAACTTGTACTTGGCCTGAGCTATGCCTGTGAGGAGCACTGGAAATAAACTCATCGGCTACACTGAAGCATAGAACTAAAAACGTTTGACGGGCAGGCACACTGACAATTGCCAAATTAAGAAAGCCCATTAAGTAGCCTTGGTATCTCCCCTACGCTGGCCCGCAGGGTTACATTCATCATGTGCAGGGAACAAACCTCAGTATTATTTACACGTGCAATATAAATATGTATATTTATAAAACAGGCACAATGAGTTATGGGCTGTCTGGTCCTGCTCCCGCCATGATTCCCTGTTATCCTGTGCAGTTACACACAGCACACTGACATCCCCCAGCAACTTTGCCCACTGCTTGTAGGAAAGCTACTTCTCTTCTATCAGAAGTTTGCTTTTGTGACAGGGGAAAGAAAAAGACCGAAAACTCCTCAGAGCATGCAAGCACAGCAGTGGGAACAGATGCCACCCTTCTTTGTTTCCCGAGATCATTCTGGGAGCCGCACCACGGATTTCAACAACCTCTTCCAGAGAGTCACAGTTCAGCTCCCTGCAAGAGGCAAGGCCCATCTACACTACAGAGCCTTAATAATTATTTTTCTTCTCCCTTTCTCTTTAGAGCTCATTAACAAATGCTTGTTTTGCTAGAGTTTCTCACAATCTGCACAGGGTTAATTTATAAGCAGAAGAGGCTGCAGAAGAACTAGCTCAGATGGAGACTCTCACATGAGCTGCAAAACTGGCATGAACTGCAAGGTGGTCTAGCCAGGCTCTCAGGCACTGAAAAGATTATAGCTGAATATAGAGTTCTCTCTTCTCTTAACCAGACAAGTTACGAGGATGCAACTGCACGTCAGTGCAAACTGAAGAGGTGAGAGGTATCACTGTTACAATTACAAATCATATCTGGGTAATCACTACTGTCCTACCAAAGCGTCGTCATTTGTTTTATCACTTTATGGAAAAGTCTGATAGATGATTTCTATCAATTTCTGTGGCAAAGGGAAAAAGTATGTATCAAGAGGTAATAGAATCAGAGCATCAAAGCCATACCAGGTGTCAAAGAAAGCAGCTCAACTGAGAGTGTTGATTTTTTTTTCAATGAAGGACCCAACATCCTTTAAAGCATGAGGAAAAATCCCAAAGCCTCATCAGCTATAGTAACATCCACCATCTGACATGAAGAGCAGCTCATACATGCAGAAAGTTAAGTCCAGAGGAGCAGTGGGTATAACCCACTGGTCTCTCAACATGTGGCTCTAAAATGCTTGTAACTGAAAAAGGCACTGAGAAACCTCCCTCTCCTAAGTGAAGGTGAAGCAGAAGAGGGAAGGTGTCCAGGGAAAGCTCACAGAGCCATTATGTACTTCAGGACAGCAGCCTGACAGGAGCACAGGGAGATGCTGATGCCCTGTGCAGGACCCAGTGCTACCACGGCAACACCACTCTCCTGCTGCCGGCTCTCTGCTGCACCCTCAGTGAGGCTTTTCTGACTGGGCTTGATGGGACATTGCAAATTTATTTTCGTAGAAGGAAATTTAGAAAGCAAATGTATTACTTTGGATCTGCCTTGGCCAACTGTACCACTGATGTGAGCTTCCTCAGAACAGGACTTTCTTCAAACCCTTGTTTTACCACCTCAAGGCCCCTGACTCATAAAAAAATGCAGGCTTCAATTTCAAAAACCCTGCACCTTTTGATCCACACAAAATACTGAAGAAAGGACAAATATATCCCATGAAGAAAAACTCTTCCTCTGACAACTATCCAGTCTGAGCCCCTTCTGGGCACATGTGGTTTTGCAGGTGTGGGGGGACGGTGTGCCACTGGCAACTGCTGAGAGTTCAGGCTGTCCCACTCTCTCTTGCTAGGATGCAGAAAAATGAAAACATT
Organism: Rhipidura dahli; assembly: GCA_013399225.1. Taxonomy (NCBI): domain Eukaryota; kingdom Metazoa; phylum Chordata; class Aves; order Passeriformes; family Rhipiduridae; genus Rhipidura; species Rhipidura dahli. The sequence goes on along the minus strand of VXAC01005209.1, from coordinate 231,244 downwards.
CACACACAGTTTCCATGAGAGCTTAAAATTCCTGCTAGGGGATTCTAAAGCCTCAGTCCAGAAATATCTGTGTTTCTACAAAAACAGGCGGAAAGCCTTCAAAAATACAGTTTTTTCTACTGCTCTTCAGGAAGGACCAGCAGCTTCTCCCAGATCAAACAGCATGGGTTTGTCAGTCGACCTGACATGAATCAGCAAAACCTGTGAATCAGCAAAAGTCATGCAACAAGCCTGTAATTCTGCAATCACCCAGTGCAAAGCTGCTCTGTGTGCTTTTGAGTGAGCATAACATAAATACTGCATTTGGAGAAGCAACTACTAAAATGAGCCTTTTAATCAGGACTGAGCTAAAGCAGAATACAAAAAAATGCTCGTATTACTTTATTTATAGGAATTCCCATCAGACCTTATAAAGTTATTTTTAAATGCTCAAATTTTCAGCAATACAACCCTATTTAGAACACATACCTGTAATTTATAAGAAGACTTCAGTACCCAGAAAAATGAGTTACCAGAGCTTATACTGAATATGCCTCACATTCCCAAATATATTTTGACAGCTGACGTTACAACTATTGAAATTATCAAGTACGATTAATACCATCATGAATCAGGGTTAGCAACCCGATTAGTTTAAAAGATAAAAAAATGGCCACACTCAACAATTGTCTGTTCAGCTACACCCAAAATTCAAATTTTTATTGAAAATGACATGTTAAAAAGTCATTTGCCTAAAGAGATCGATAGAACATTGCAATGCGCATGCAAAACCAGCAACATAATTAAGGCATGCAGAAATGCAATACGAAATCTGCTCACCACCCTGGTAATCAGTGCCAAAGGGAAGCTGCATGCAGCATTGCCACTGAGGACTGTAAGAAGAAAGGAGAATGGCCAGAAAAAATAAACAGCTGCCCCAAGTTCAACTGACCCACTTCAACTAACTGTTCAAGATCTACAGATTTATATCATCACCCCTTTCCTCTTCTTTGGTGTTATTTCAAAATCCATTTCTAAGAGTTTGATGCAAAATAGTAGCGGAAACTAGAATCTTGAGTTTTCAGCAAACTCTGTTTGCTCCTTCATCATTAAGGACCAACATTCTTCAGTAGAGGTCACTTTTTAAGCAAAAAATGCACAGACAGACAGACACACATAACACACGAGCTAAATACTGCTGAACTTCTAGGTGCAAACTTTCACCCTCCCCATACACTCTGCTGCTGAAACCTTTCCAAATTCAAAATGATTTCTGGTGATGCTCTACAAAGAGGCAGAAAAGGAGTAGAAAGAGAGAGTAGAAGGAAAGGAGTAGAAGAGGTACGTCTCACACCTAACAACACTTTGACTGCCTGGGACTGAAACAGCTTACATAGATTGTGGTTAGCCAGCTGACAGAAGAGAATCTGGGCTATTTGATACAACTGTTTCTAAGTTCTTAAGCACTTTATTAGTATAGCTTTGTCAGTGCATCTCCCCATCTGGCTGCAAATTAAGAGCAGACAGAGGCAAGGCTTTTTGCTGTTTTTTGGGGTAATTTCTCAGCCACATCAAACCAGCCTGCTTTGTTTGCAGTGCTGACTTTGTAACTTCGATGCTTGCAGAAAGCAGTTCAGGTTCAAGGAAATTGTCTCAGTGACCTTTTGCTTACCAGGACTTACTGCCCTCTCTGATCCTACAGCCAGGTTCCTGCAAAATATGATATATAGGAAACCACAAAAAAAGGGGAATAACTGGTGCACAAAAACCCAGTTGGGAAGAAAACATCCAATCTTTCCATCTCTCGAGCATGTTTCTGGGGCACAAAGCATTCCTTGCATTCCAGCAATGTTTTTGTAAAAGTGAAACTTTTTATCTTAAGCAGGAAGACTGCTTCCAACATGCCCTTTCCTGTGGATCTACTAGAAGAGGCTCTTTACAGAGCTGTTCCAGTTTGGCTGGGCTACTCCCATGGCTCAGTACTGTTGTTGATACGGTATCCAAGCAGACAAGATAGGATGAGTCTTTAAATGCAGATCCTGGAAATGTCTGTGTTGCTTTCATTTCCACAACTGTTAAACTGTGGATATCTGCTATTTGAATTCTAGAGAGGACTATGAAAAATTGTTTTAGTGCTGGAAGCTGTTATGCTGACACAGAAAACCTGTTACCAGAAATGTTCTTCTTCATAAAATGGTGTTTGCTTATTTACACAAAACTGCTGATGTTTTCTGCATCAAAATATAATCTTTTCTTACACATGTTTGGGAGAACTTTCAGACTCCCACTTATTGTTTAAGCTGCAAACACAGCACTGCTCAGTACTTCACTCCTTGTGTTTCCAGCACTCATGACACTTAGGACAGGAAAACAAAAAATTCAAACCTGTCCAGCAGCTAGAACAAAATTTTAAATGCAAGACATCTTTTTCACCATGGCCAGATATGTGGCATAATTACCTCAACATTTCATGCAATGATGACATAGAGGAGGTTTTACTCCACACCTTTAAGACCAGGTAACTACTCTAAAATCTCAAGCGTCTGCAGACATGGGGATGTTAAATTCTTCTGCCACTTTCCCAAACCTGGAAAACACTTTCATACAGATAAGCAAATGCTGAACTTTCATGCACTGGAAGCAGACACAGAGTGAGGCATGTGCTCTCACAAACCAAGGTCTTGTGCAGGCTATTTCACGAACAGAAATGCCAGAGAGGCTGAGTGAAAAGCATGCTACTGTCCCACAGAAATCCATGGGAATGAAGCACTTGGCTTTTGGAGGTGAAATACCTTGCTGTGTCCCACTCTCACCTCCCCTCTTCTGAACTTGTCTTCCAAAACTATGCTTTGCCTGCATATGCACAAGATTTGACAACAACTTCTCATTTGTATTTTCCTTCCATTGCTTTTGCAGAAAAAAGGAGGAAATACTCTGCAGTACTGAGTATAAAATCCCCTTCCTACCGAGAAATTACTGTCTAAAACTTAAATTTGGTGACCTATGGAAGCCCTCTAAAAACATCCTTTTGCCATTTGTCACTGGTTTATCAACTTTTTCTCCCCATTTTTCCCAGTTTCTGCTGAAAAGGCAGCAGCTGTTCTTAGCTGGAAGCAAAACATTTTACTTGGAAACACTTCAGACTGCAAGGAGGTTGACTGATGGTATTTTGCCACTCAAAAAATGTCAGCCCTTTACTATATGCAAGACACTGCAACATGTCATGATGGTGCTGTGCAAGTGCTAGAAGCTTCCTGAGACCTTCACACCATTGACAGAAAGACAGTGTAGGTCAGTGATCTGCTGGCTCATCTCTCACCCCTTTTACTGTAACTAGTCTAAGCAGGCAGCTAACATACCAGAACAAAATTAGTTGAATGGTCTGGCTCAAATACCAAGACAACACACGAACTGGCAAAGCCTCTACACTGCTGAAGTTGCAGCTGAAGTGTGGGTAATAGACAGTATGTGTATATTGCAAGACCATTGCAGATTCATGCCTGGGAATTTAATAGCCATTTTTGCTTAAGATGCACATTTTGGATGTTCTGAAAATGTGGCTAAAAATATTTTTTTTATTTTGACCTGCAGCTCTTCTAAGCACATTGTTACCCTCCTGCAAAATTTCTGGGTTAACAATACTTAGGTCTTCACAGAGATGTTAAAAATATAGTCACAGCCTTGCTGCAGGAGTATAGGTAAAGTTTTACAGTCTATTTATACAGCAAATTAGGTTAGATGAACCTTACGTTGCCTTCTGGCAAATTCTAAAATCCATCAACACATATTTTTAGAAGAAAAGGAAGCCTCTGAGCATAATTACCACTTGAAACATACATAAGGAATGAATAAAATATGACTTGTTTCTTTAAAACATGCACTGGAGTTGTCTTCAGCAAGGAGCAAGCAGTAACCATGCAGATACATGTCACTTAGGCTTCCTAACAAAGGAGTCAGGCACTGGACACCCCAACTATCAACAGAGAAATACTTAAGAATGTGTCTTTTGTAGGACACAGCAACTGCAACATGTGCAGTCAATACTTTGGGGAAATGATCCACCCTCTTCAATACACAGCATCCACTCAGCACTCACACAGGTGACAATAAAGAGGCAACAAACCTCCAACCCTCTGAGGTCTGTGAAAAACACCAGAAGAAAAACGTCATGGGAGAGTAAATAATTTACTTATTGGGGATATTATTTTGTCTGTAGATAGAAAAAGTAAAAACAGTCATCTCCTCCAAGAACATGCCCAAGAAGATGCTTCTAAGAAGCCTGTTGGCTACGATCCCGCTCACAGGTTCAAATTTCTTCCAAAAACATTAGTGCCTCTTTCACCCACTAGCCCCTGCTATGGAAAAACACTTCTTCAGAGTCTGGAAAATGCTGTTTGATCTCAGTAAATTACATCTCACTGCTTGTCGGTTTCTGATTGATGGTGTAACTTAGGGAACAATATCTGTGTATGAATAGTGTCTGGAGAAGCAGTCAGGGATTATTGAAAATACAGTATTTATGCAGTTTAAAAATCAGTGGAATATTACATATAATTTTTTTCTAGAGTGATGAAAAATTACTGAAGTGCGTTTGGGAACAAAGGGTATAAGGTCTTTTGTCTATTTTTAAAAACACTTGGCTGGTAGGACTTCTTAGTGAGTTAGTAGTGATGGATGCAAGAAAAAGTGTCAACCGCAGTTGAGCATAAAACCAACTGCTTCTCCAACCAATGGGCAGAAAGGAAGACGTCACTGTTCAGTGGTGGTTAGAAAAGAGGGAATAAAATAAAGTTGAAGACAAGAGATGGAAAATGAACCAAGGATCACTGATTTCTCTAAGCCATTTAAAACTACTAGAGAAGGAGGAAAAGTCTAAGGTTTCATCACATCACGTGCTGTTTCTTCATCTATCTGATATGTCACAGTTAGTTGGAAGACTTTCAGAAACAGCCACTATGAAAGAACAGCCACCTCCAAAACACAAATGATCCTGGAGTTAGTGAATACGAGGGCTCAGTGCTGACTTACACAAGCCACAGGTATGACTTTACACACACTTCATCTTCCAAAACATCATTTGGATCCTTAAGGTCCTGTCATAGACACAACCACCTAACACAAACTAAACAGAACCCAGGACTTTAGCCATAGAACGACCATTACTGAAAACAGTTATGGAACCTACACAACATACATCCTTCCAGAAAACAGAAAAAGGAGACTGATTTCAATGTAGAAGGAGAGAGAAGCATGAGGATGGATGCTGTTACCAGTGCTGTGACTCTGAAATAAAAAACCAAACAAAAACAACCCACTAAAACTTGGCAGGTGTAAAGTAAATGAAAAAAAATACTTCCCACAGGCGATACAAAATTAAACTGCCAAGTTCACTGATTGGTACAGAGAAACAAAACATGTGAAAAGCTTATTGTCCTTGCTCAGGATACCTTTGAATGCCAAAGAATGTGAAGATTTCGTTCTCTGTTTCTCTTCTTACTTCTCTAGCATCAGCCTGACTAGTGATGGAGAGGCAGCTCAGTGGAGTTGGATTACTCCAGCAGAGCCATGTTAACACCTGTGTTAGCACTGTCTGCTATGGGAGTGAGGGAACAAGGAAGCACAAGAAACACTATCAAAACCACAAGGTAAATTCATCAGCGCTGGAAATTACTGCAGATTACCGTAATACTTAGGAGAACCTGAAACACAATATGGAAAGGAAGATTTATCTGCAGTAAATTAAGTAACACGGTATGATGAGGTTGAAAAACAAACGGAAGCAAGTCTGCAAAGGGCTTCATTTTATGGTTGGGATGCATGAGTAGTTCCCATGTGATGTTAAAAAAGGATGGCAAAGGCTCAGTGGGAGGCCTGTGGAAAAAAATCACAGCATTTCTGAGAAGAAAGGCAATTCTGAGGTTGGAGTAAAGATCATTATTTACTCCTGTGAGAGAGCCAGGTGGTAAGCACCAAACATAGTACCTTCAATGACTTCAATGACTGTACAACTTAAGAGACATATGTAAGTGCAGAAGGTACTGGACTCCTGAACCGTGAGGCTTCTGAAGTGCAAGACTGCATGACTGTACACCATCAGCCTTCCATCACTGCCACCAAGCTACAAGCCTTCCAGAAATCAGCCACTATCTTTACAACAGCTACTTTATGGTCCTTAGCTTCCTTCCCTGCAGCAACCCACACTTCCTGGGTGCAGGTCCAAGGCAAGGTGGTGCCACATACCCCAGTGGGCGCACTTACCTCTTGCTTTTGACTCTGAGGAGGAGGGGATGTCCTCAGAGGTCAGGATTTGGGGGAGGCACATGGGAGCGCCAACCCCCTGTCCCAGGTAGGAAGCAGGTGGGTAGTAGGAACACATGCGGTACTGGGAGCTGACAGCGTGGTGTCTCTCCATGCCCTTCACCTGTCATGAGAGAGAAATGCAACAGCAGCCTGTGAAAACCAAGCCCTGGTGCCACAGGGACACCCCTCTATCCCCTCCCTCCACCCCTCCACGGCTTTGAAGGAGGTCACTGTGGGTGCACGGAAAGTAAAATTCTGACCTGCTGGCCTTGGGTTTCTGATTTGGTGGGTTCACAGTCTGCCCGCCCTGACCAGCAACAGGTGGTGTGGTATGAAAAGTAAGCCAGCAGCAGCAGCAGCAGACGACCTATGGTTTATATCTCACTGCAGATGGAGATGCATCTGGCACACAAGAAAGTACCCTTTACTGCATGCAGCTTGCTGACAAGTTCCCAGCTTATGGCACAGAGAAGTGTACACATCTGGCCAGTGTCAGAGGTGAAGTGTCCATCCAGCTCCTACACCTCCCCAAAGACTAACCCATCTCAGACTGGAGGTAAGTGCTCTGCCGGGGACCTACCACGTGGCTAAGGAGGACAGTCCTATTGACCGAGTCCCACCGGATATGCTCCATGCCATCAAGTGGTGACACACAAAAACAAACACACAGTTTTTCTTACAACACTGTAAAATGGGAAAAGTATTTTCCTGAGTTACTGAAAAAAACCAAGTTGTGTTTAGACTACAGAGGAGCTGGTTGTCCAGCCACAACTGGACACCAGCTAGCAAGTCTGCTTCGTCAGCAACGCGTCCTCCAGATATCCCTTCTACCTTCTGCAGACTGCAGTAAAGTGGCAACACTCAGAAATCAAAATTTATCCTACTCCAATGTCCTGAAATCATCTAAATTGATCTCCTCAGAGAAGTGGTAATGCTTTCATAAATTTCTGTTTTATGAAAGAACCAGCAACTACTATTATTTATTACAAAGCCCTACAACGCAACATGGCCTCTGTGCTCCAAAAATGCAGCCAAAACACTTAACAAGATTAACATTTTCAACAGGAAAGGTAACACTAGCTGGTTTCCCTAGGTATGCTGGGAAGTGACTGATTGAAAGATGGAAAGCTTCTGGGCAGAGACAAAATATCAGTTTTGCACCAGTTATTGATAGTAGCAGTGCCAACAATAATGCACATCCAGCTATGCAGTTACACAATGTCTGTGTATGCGGACATGCCTGACAGCCTTTTCAGCTCCTCACCTCAGGTCCTCCTGCCCACTGTAGCACCCTCGGGTCCCAGCCAGCTGTGCCTGGAGCCCTACCCCTCAGTCCTTTGCAGGCTGCAAAGCTCAGAGCCAGGGAGCAGCGGAGGCTGGGTGTGGACGTCCTGTCCCAGACGGCTGCCCCATGCCAGCAGACCTACAGCATCTGGTCCTGGCAGTAGGAGCCTCCAGCACCTCCCAGAATGTCGTCACCCCTCATTTTCCACGGGTCCCTGTGAGAATTCCATATTCATTTTCACATGCCTAGCTGCAAATAATGTGGCCTGAGCCACAAAAAATCCTGTTGGTGCTCTCTGAGGCAGATTTGCAGTGGGATTAAGTGCAGAGAGAGAGAGAGCATGGTAGCTGTTCACAGGAAGCAAAGTGCACCTCTGCCTGACTTCAGACAGCAGCATAGTGAAAGTTAAAGAGTTTAGCCTGCAAACGTTAAGAGTTTTTCTATTATAAATTAAAACAATACTTAATTTTTTTGATTTTCTACCTTCATGTGCAAAAAAAGTTTCATCTAGAATAAACAGTAAATTGCTCTTCAAAACTTTATTGAGTCATCCTGAGGAAGCCTGAACTCAAAAGAACCATTGACATTGCCTCTCCTCTTCTGACAAAGGGCACTCTCCTCTTTGAAAACAAGACTCCCTCAACAAAACCTTGCCTCTGCAATACAAACTGCCCAAAAGCACAGTCCAAAGGGCATTTATGAATCTGTCTATCTGCAAAGCTCAACAGCTCTGGAGGTACTGGGAAAAATAAAAAGTTAGCAAACTCCTCTCTGTCTGCTGTACTGCACACACTGTATTCCTTCCCCTGCTGGGGTAGGGCAGCATCCACGGACCCCATGTCTCCACCTCTCCCTTGTGCAAGGCCATGTGTGCACTGTAGAACCGAGGAAAAGGTTGCCTGCAGGAGACAGCATTATTTCAGCTGTAACAAAATGGAGGGATCTCTCCCTAGCACTGAACCGATCATGCGCACGTTTCCCCTCCCTGTAGAGTGGATGCAGTGATCTGCCTCCTTTCAAGGCTTTTTTTAGGGGTTTTCTCCATTTCTTAAAAAAACAACTCACCTAAAATCTCTAGGTGCAATGAATTATTACTATTATTATTATTAGTGTGTGGTAGCTGGCTAGCAAGAGACATGTTTTATAATCTTATTACCCACACCAAGTCTATGAACCACAGTTCGACTGACAGCCAGAGGCTTGGCTGTGAAAAGAATATGCTGTGTATTAACCACAGAAGAAAATCTAAAAGCTTTTGGTTTTGTTTTATTAAACTGTTTAGAACCCACACCACAGTAAATCTGAACCATAAGGTTTCCTTTTTATAGTGCTTAGCAATCCTGTTTTACAGTAACAATAAAAAAACAACCAGTTGTAAAAATTCTTGACCTTAGCGCTGCATTAGAAAGGGGGCTTAGGAGACCACTACCTCATGAGAAGGGACATTTGGTCTGTATTAACTCCTGCAGCTCTGTGGAATCCTTACAGGTTTCTGGGTGCCAGAAAGGGAGATCAAGACAGCCTTGGGGAGGCCCTGGAGTATTCAGATTATTTTCAACCCAGGGCAGTTCAGCTTTCCACATGCTAGAGTCAGGTACCGGGTTTGGGATCCTGCCCTAGGTCCAGGGGGGATGCTGGGATCATGCAGGGATCACAGGAGGAGAATGCCTGGAGTTCTCTTTCTGCCTCCCTTGCTGCCTTCCAGCCCTACAACAAAGCTGAGACAGGCATGAGCTGGGACAGTCCCACAAACCACTCTGGATTGTATCACTGCAGGCTACACAGCAGAAGAACAAGGCATATTTTAGGTGAACAAGAGCCACGGAAGGGAAGGACATGCATTAGTCTTTGCAGAGGGCAAGCTGAGCTCCTAAGTTGATTCCCTTCCAGACACACACTACTTGTGCCCTGCTCCAGCTGCGGGATTCACCAAGTACCTCACAGACTTTAGCAGGAGACACACATTATTGGAGCAGCACAGTTGGCCTATGGAACATTTACAGGTTCCCCTGAATTGTACAACACAGCACACACTCAGTAACGTTTTAAAAGATGTACTGCAAACAACAGTGGGATGCTTGCACTTCATGAACAAATAAATATGGCCTGACTGGAAGACCATGAGTGCATTGGAAATTCTTTCCCTGTGCCTTGTAAAGCCACTGTGAGTAACTTAGAGGCAGCTACAGTGTGCCCTTGTACAGATAAACTGGAAACTGGACTTGTTCATCACCGAGCAGAACAGTCACCTTTCTCAGCTGCTGTGGAAGAGCATGTAAAGCTCAGTTCCTCTTTCCAAGCTTCTGGCAGCATCTGCATAACCTCTACATATCTCTTAATTGAGAGAGAGCTGAGGAGAGAAGGTGGCCAAACCAGGAACAGGAAAGTGACAAAGCAGGCACCAAGTGGTGACTCACTTCTCTAGCCTCAGAAACTAGAAAATGGTCCTGCCCTTCCTAGATATTTATTTAGGCAAAACACCACCTGTGCAATTCTTTTATTTGGAGAAGCTGCCAGACATGATCTCCTTGTGAGCTAGTGTTATTTTAGCAGCATCTTCACACTTTACAGTTGATCCTGACTATGGGGTTTATTCCCAAAAAAGATAAACAGGAAGAGGTCTTGGATGGATGCTACTCCTAGGTGACAAGGGTGGCAAGAATTTCAAAGCAACACAGGAGATTGAAGTGCAATCCTTCAGCTCTGCCACTGGTGTGCCACATGACCTTGGCCAAATCACATTACCCAGGATTTCCATCCCTTTATTTCACCCGTGACTCAGCAACAGCTGCCTTCAACCAAACTCAGTAATTATGGTAACACCAGAGAAACTCTTAAAAGTTTAACACAGCCTTCTCCTTCTGTCTTGATCCTGAAGTCAATTTTAGTGGGCATAAAACAGCATTTGTGTCATTACTTGTGAACAACAGAATTCACAGGTTGGTGTTTGGCACAGGTAAGAAGGCGTCCACTGGGCAATGAAATGGAAATTCAGGCATCAGTAATCCCCCCTCTGTCACCTGCGACTGTGGCAAGTTATTTAATACTTCCCTGCCTCAGTTTCTGCATTATAAACCACGTTTGCTGCTACTCTCCCACCTTGCAATGCTACAGCTCATGTGCTGACCCCTCACAACTACTGTTGCACTCATGCTGCCCAAGGTGTTTCATTCCTAAAACCAGCTAAGCATGTTTTCCAGCACATGGGAAAAATGAGTCTATGATACCCTGCCTTGACTTACTTTGATTCTAGCACAGAAAATACAAGACACATCTATATCTGTCCCTCCTTGATGGACAAACTTAATTAACCTTTGCTATTCTGTTCCAACCTATTCTTTTAGACAAAGGCAGTGACCCATAAACAATATGTTACCATCAGAATCTCAACTGCAGTGACACCTAGAGATATAGCCCTATCAGCAGTATTGGAAAATAAACCACTTAGATTAGCTCCTCCAAGAAATATGGATTGCATTCACGTCACACATGAGCTGTCAGAAACATTAGGATACTTTTAGCATAAATCTGTAGTGTGAAGGGTATGTTATGAATACAGTATATAATTCACTGCTTACACATAAAATTGGGACTGTCTTGGGTGACTTGCACAATGTGTATATATTTACACACACATGCACACATTTTACACTGACTTGTGGAGAGTAAGACTGCAATTTCTGTAAGAGAGACAGGCGTTTTGGAGGAAAAACTGGGCCAGAAACTAGAAGCAGGTGGCAGAAGTTGAAAAAAGCCATCTTTTTTTACTAGCAAATGGCTATTCTTCAAACTCCTAGCTGTCCTATCACAGCCGTATTCTGGATTGAGTAAAAGAGAATTTTTTCAGGTTTGGTACTTCTAAGAAATCCTTAAAAACCAGTTTCCTACATCAGCAATACTAAATATTTCATTTCCAAATGGTAAATGTAAATCCCACATTAGAAAACGAGTTAAAAATTCCCAGTCTCCCACATATTTATTTTTGCTCTAAACTGGTGTAAGGAAAGACCAAAAAAGTTGAGGTTCCAGAAGTGAGAATACTGGTTTGCCAAGTTGCATTGCAAGTGGGAAAAAAAAAAAAAGGAAAAAAGAAAAAAAAAGAAAAGAAAAAAAAAAGAAAATGCACAAAATTCTGAAATGTGTCCAAAACCTTCACACTAGCCCTAATCTTTCCCGGGACCAGGATCCCTGGAGTTACCAGAGTAACAAAGAAAAAGCAGCCACTGGTCCCCAGGTGTAGGGGCACATCCTGCATCTTGCCAGTTTTTAATGGTTTGGCTGTATGAACCAGAAGTTTTAACATTTTTGTGGGATGATGTCGACTCACATCGAGTCCAGATTAGACTTGTGCTGAGGATCACATGCCAGCATTTTGTCAGCTTAGAAAATCAAGTCTGATTAGATTCAGACGTGTCCATCAAGGTTTTACTTTTGCTGTGATAGAAAAGGCTGCAATCACCCTGTATTTCCCTGTTGCAGTGAGACCAGTTTCAGAAGCACCAACTTCCAAGTACGCCAACCTGCTCTGACTTGCAGCACTTTTGCTGGCAAACTGATTTTATTGTTAATTGAATTGAATGCACACAAATTCCTCCTATAACAAGCACTTACAAGAGCTTCAAGGGAGACTCCAGATGCTCACACAGGACTGCAGTGAAAGTGAGACATACAGGTAACCACCAAATCTGCTGCATTTCCTACCGGCCTAGGCTCGTTGCCTCAGGTGCAACACCAGATATATCTGATTATCTGCCTTAGAGCTGACAGGAGCAGCAGAATATAAATTATTTAAATATTTATTTAAATATAAATAAAGGAGTCTCAACCACAACAATAATCTTCATTACGCTTATCAAATCATGACAGATACAGCTTCTAGTGTGACTGTACATACATGAAGAAAACCTACAGAGAAATACACAAAACACTTGCACCTTTATGAATCCACTCAAGCATGTGAGCCTCTGCAAAGAACAAAGACTAATGAAATCTGACATTAATCTACATTAAAGATTCAGTGATTCAGTTTATTTGCCAATGCTCAATGATGCATTAATCCTCATCTCATCCCACACACACTCACATGTTTCCTCCCTGGCTATTCTCTTGTGCTCCCTAAATTCTGAAACAGCAGACAGCTGGGCTGCTCAAGGCCTTGTCTGCATCCAGAAGTTAGTTTACTTTAAATATGCAATTCTCCCTGCGTGGTTAAAGTTATTCTAGGATCCGTGAGGAGCCTGTACCAAGTGAGCCTGGAAATCAGGTGCCTTGTCTACCCATCTTAAACTAGAATACCTTCCAGTGAGCACACCAGTGAATTCTACCCTCAAAGAAACCCTCCTGTGAGACCACATGTGAGCAAGCTCCCCAATGTGGTGACAGCAGGCACTGCCCAGCTATGATTCTGGCAAAGAAACAAAGATCAAAAACTTTGATCAAAACAGTTACAGCAACAGAAGTTAGGTAAGAAGATTCACTCCTACCGGAGTCTGGTTTAAGAAAGCCTGTTCATGTAAAAAATAACTTCAGTCAGTGTAAGCAGCCCAGCAGAAATCCCTCTGTAGGTAACAGATCTTATCCTCTGGGGAGGATAAGCATGCACAGGTTTGCTGGCAAAACCTCCTGAAGGTGTAAGCAAGGTCTGATTCCCCTTTGAGGGTCATGCTTTGAATGAAACTCTCCTTTAATTCCTTATTGTGCTTGACAGAAAAGCTCATTAGTTACTCATCCTCCATTTAACGCTGTTTCTGTGATCCTCCCCTGCTGGTAATCTGCACGTGCAGAATCGATGCTTAACCATGTGCAGCAACTGAGACCTCGTTCCCCTTACAACAAACCATCTTCAGTGACACACGCGGGTTTAACAACCTCAGCATCACTGCACTCGCTGCCACCGAACGTTTTCTAGCCCCTTACTAAAATATTTTATGATTATTTGTGCAACGTTATGCTGTTGTAAGAGTATACAAACCTCATGACTCAGAACTCTTCCAGCAGTAACAATGCCACTTGCAGATCAGTCTGAGAAACAGCTTGTAAGTTACATAACTATGCTCTTGAACGACACTATGCCCTACTGCCCAGAAGAAGTGGGTCCCGGTTTTAGGACATTTAGAAGCTGGGGAGACATCACTTCTCCAGGCAAAAAGCAGCCTTTATTCTCCCTGCTCAGACATCTAACCAAAACAGCACTGAGGGATCCCAAAAGGTCTGCTCTGTAGAAATTAAAATCTTAGATGTGGTAGGTAACTAAATTCGCATGAAGGTAAATGGAATCATGTGATATATCCCACAAGGGACATCCACAGCTTTGAGCCTGCTGGTGGAAGGAAAACAGTCCTTTTTTGACAACAGCCATCTTTTTACCTTACTTACCTCTTCAGTATCTAATCTGAGTGGCACTTAAGCAGAAGTTAGTTTCTAAAGGGCCTGAAGAGAAATATTAATGGAAACCACGCAGTTGTTTTTATTTCTTGAAGGGGTGTCAAAGGTTCCACAAGCAAAAGCTGATCTCCCAAGTGAGACCCACATTCTTGAAGCCAAGACTTTTTATATACGTGATGTGAACACAACTGTGAGGACAACATGTCTTCATTCCGAGGTTTAACATATTTTAAATCAAACACTATGTGCTAGGTGACATGTGGGACTAGCAGCCTGCAAAAACATTTTCCCAAGGCAAACGTTGCCACCCTTCATTTGTGTTGTTATGGTGTCTCTAAGCATCAGAAAGCTAAGTGCTGTATGCAGATGCTTGAGAAGTAACCTTCTGTCTGAAATACTCAGCTGTACCAAGTTCACCCAATCAGCCAAAATGAAAGTTAAAAAAGCACTTGGCATATCACCCCATTACCATGCACAAAATCCTATAGCTTGCCTTGACTAATTTTCCCCTTGGTCTGATGATCAAATACATCAGCTAGAGAGGATGCCACCAACTGAAAAGGTGTACTTTCATGTATCAACACACTGAGAGAAGAAAGTTCTCTTGGCATGAACTTGTACTGCAAGAAGAGAGACAATTCCTCATCCCGTACTCATAGCAAAAAAAGGGACATGGAATAGTGGTAAATGCTACAGTAATTGTAATCACCCTGGTGTTACTTTTAGCTCCTCATAATCAAAAACTAAAATGTCCTTTCAGAGCTGGTCCCTGTGCCAGAGAGACCTGGCTAGAGAAACTCTCTGTCAGCAAACAGGACGACCTATCTGTTCCCTTACCACAAGGAGGCTTTGGTGGACATTTCATTGTTGAGTGGTTTCACAACACAGCCTGTGCAGAAGCAGCCTGCCCTGTCTTGATGCTCTACAGAAGAGGTCTGCCCCCTCCCGTCCTTACACAAGGAACACAGGCATACACAGAGGGCACAGCTTTACTAGTTCAATCTCACAGAAAGACCATCTCTGCAGTCCAAAACCAAACAGTTCCAGAGTGACTGAAATGTTTGCACTTTGTCAAGAATCTCCCACTTTGGCATATTTCCCCTGTTTCCAGTTTCTGACCAGTACTGAGTTGGATGCTACAATTATCAAGTCTTAGAGTGAGAGGGCTTGATTTGCTTTGTATCCTAATGAAGCACAGAGAGCTCTGGTTTGAACCTCTCAGGTACTGCCTGTAACCTGAACTACAGAAGTCAAAATCACAAGCTCTGGAGCGGTCATTGCCAGAACACACAATTAGCAATATACCATGTCACATTCAACTGACTGCAACCAAACCACTGCACAACAGCATGGTCTCCTGGGTCACCTCAGAACCTCAGATGTGAAACATGGAAAAGAGTATGTTTCTGAAGAGGAAAGCCTCCCAGAAATTACTCCTGAGGCTCTCAGGATGTTATGCTGGGCAACTAAGTTGGACTCTTTTTCTGGAAAATAATCTAGAATCTATTGTGACATAATACAGAAGATAAAATCAAGTGAGTGCTCTTTGTGCTTGTGGCAATTCATCCACACCATAATCACTGTCCAACTATGTAACTGCTTTTGTTGTGCTGCATTGCAACCACCCTGTTCTGTTTAATTTTCTTAAAATGGGTCCTAATGTCATCCTGGAATATGATTCTGGTTTTGCACTGCCATGAAACCAGCAAACAGGAGGTCAGAGACAGGCCCAGGAAACAGCTTATTGTCCATCTCACTCTTCCATGTAACACCTCTGTAAAATCATACCTGCCACTGTTTTCCTGACTGGCTTGGCATGTACGTTGCCGGGAGGCTTCGAAGGCTGTTCTTCATGGCCGACCCTACAATCGTACCCCCCGTCTCACTTGAGGAAGGCTCACTGGCCACTGCCATCTGGTACTGGGAGTAGTTGTACAGGTTGTTGTAACAAGGATACAGGGACGGCTGGTAAAAACTGCTGTAGTAGGCGGAGTCCACAACCAACTCAGATGTGCTCTCCAAGTGCCCTCTGCTGGGGATGGAAGGGATGTCCTGAATGAGCATCCGTCCCTCTGGAAAAGAAAAAAAAGACCATTATCTTTCACCTTCTAATGAGCTACTACTCCTCCCAAAGGCTGGACAGAGAGTAGTAAGAAAGAAGAGGCAGGCGCTGAAAGCGAAACACGGCTGAATGTTTGGTGGAAACTCAAGTGGACCAACAACTATTCAGAGTCCAAGACTGCCCCCTACACACACCACAGACTGCAAATCAGCAGACAAAACCAACTGCAGGTTAAGACAATGCTCTTCATCCTCAATCGGTATCAATTGCTGGGGATAATGATCTACATCACCTACCTTTGCAGTCCCCTATTACTTTTTAACCTGTAACAGCGTGCCAAGTCTCTTGTAACTCTCTAGAAACAGAAAGGATCTAGCTACAGAATGACTCCTCACAGCCAGGGTCCTGAAGGTGAAAGGACACTTTCTGAATATGCCTCTAAGAAGGGCAAACAGCCACAATGCAAGAGAAGCTGCAGTAGGGGAAATACCACAGGATCAGCCAAGGTGTCCCAGCAACCCACATGCTATCTGTGACCAGTAAGGTCCTAAATCCTTGCTGAGCCTTCATACCCAAGTTTAGCTCCTGTACCTACAAAATCACAAAGCAGAACAAGATACCCCACCACTAGCAAAACAGAAGGAGAAGAAAGCTCCTGACTTGTTGCATTCACTCTGGAGTGCCTCCAGACCAGGGGTTAGCTGACTGCACTCCCCACAGGCACAATCTGCCTCCCTGTCACTCCCTAAGACAGGGATGCTTCTCAGACAATGAGGAGCCAGGATTTCCCCACTCCACTGTAAACCAGTGCATTGCAATATCTGCAAGCATAAAAAATGAAGGTGCTTCTTGGTACTGCTGCACACCCAAGCACTCTCTGATACACAGCATCAGCTGCATCACCAAGCCAGACACAACAAAAAACTGCCACAATCTTATATACATTTACAAGGGAAAAAATAAAACATCTAAATTCTGCTATATCTGCAGCTCTGGTTCTAGTTTGCATGTCTGTGACCCTGCCCTGTACCGATTCTCTCTAAGGAGCTCCTGCTCTTCCCATGATGTTGTCTGACTGTTTTGTGGAGGAGAAAACAATGTGGCTTAAAGCATACTGATGAGCTCCCCAGAGCTATTGGTACAGACACGAAGCAGCATGAGCAACAGGCACACAGGAACTAACAGCCCTGAGCGACATTTCAGGCAGGCCTAGTTTGTTCTGGATCTTTCTCCTGGTGTACCTGTATCTTGGTTGCTCACCTGTAGAAGGAATATGGTGGCATTTATCAGCCCCTCAGAGCCATAGCAACAACTTCCCCTGTAGTGGCTATTAGCTGCACACTAGATTAAATCATCAGTTTTACCAATTATTGCCATTTACAATGCAATTCTGTTTCACTTCTTCAGCTGTAATGAAAGCTTTCTGCAATCATGGATCATCTTCTTCCAGGTCACTAAATTACCCAGAGCCCCCATTCAGTTCTTGCTGACATTCTGTTGACATCAATGAACTGTATGCATTTTTAGTAAAGACTGTTTTATGCCTCCTGCATCTGATTTTTCTGCAGAATCAAGTCAGCTGGCCTTGTTTACCCGGAGTATTTCTCAAATTTGCACACAAAAGTGCCTGCAATGCCGCATAAGACTTTTCAGAGTTTCTGCACTTTCATTTTTATAATTTTTTTTAATTGCTATTTTTCTGCTTCTGGACAAGACTCTTAGATCCTTTTGCCTGTGTCTCTGATAAAATCAGAACTTAGACCACTGGCACAGCACAAGCCTGATTCTCCTCCCTAAATTTACCTCTCAAATAAAGCTGCATTCCAATTCTTTTGCTTCAAATGTTGCAAAATAGAAGCCAAAAGCAAAATCCTCCAACACATTCCTTGCTGGGATACAGATTTCACATGACAGAGACATGCAAGGCAGTTGTCTGCTGAATTCCTGACAGGGTCGTATTACATTGCACAAATGCACAGTTTCTTGTAAAATCTCTGCAGTGTCTTTCTATTTACCGTGCATCATTAGAAGGGCTACTACTCCCCCTTAAAAATACAAGCATCAGGAAGATGAGGTCTTTTTACACCTACATGATCTGGATGAGGGGATCAAGATTACCCTCAGTCAGTTCATGACAACACTAAGTCAGGTGTGAGTGCTGATCTGCTGGAGGTCAGGAAGGCTCTGCAGAGGGCTCTGGACAGGCTGGACCATGGGCCAAGGCCAGTGGTGTGAGGTTCAACAAGGCTCAGTGCCGGGTCCTGCCCTTGGGTCACAACAACCCCAGGCAGCTCCACAGGCTGGGGCAGAGTGGCTGCAGAGCTGCCCACAGGAAAAGGACCTGGGGGTGCTGCTGACAGCAGCTGGACATGAGCCAGCAGTGCCCAGGTGGCCAAGAAGGCCAATGGCATCCTGGCCTGTACCAGCACCAGTGTGGCCAGCAGGACCAGGGCAGGGATTGTCCCCCTGTACCTGGCACTGGTGAGGCCACACCTCAAATCCTGTGGTCAGTTCTGGGCCTCTCACTGCAAGAAGGACATGGAGGTGCTGGAGCACATTCAGAGAAGGACAATGGAACTGGGGAAAGGTCTGGAGCACAAGTCCTGTGAGGAATCACTGGGGGAGCTGGGGTTATTGACCTGGAGAGAAGGCTCAGGGGCACCTTATCACTCTCTACAACTGCCTGAAAGGAGGGTGTAGCCAGGTGTGGGTTGGGCTCTTCTCCCAGCTAAGATGTGGCAGGATGACAAGAAACAGCCTCAAGATGCACCAGGGGAGGTTCAGGTTGGGCATCAGGAAGAACTTTATGGAAAGGGTTGTTAAGCATTGGAATGGGCTCCCAGGGAGGTGGTAAGATTACCATTCCTGGACGGTTTCAAGAAAGGACTAGATGCGGCACTAAGTGCTATGGCTGAGTTGACAAGGTAGTGATGGGTCAAATGTTGGACTCAATGATCTTAACAAGTCTTTTCCAACCTAAACGATTCTGTGATTCTGATTCTGTAATACACAGGAAAGATGAGCCATCCTACAAGCCAGCAGCTAAAAGAAAGAGAGGGAGAAAGTAGCAGATTTTGTTGCAACTTTTGGAAAGGTCTTAGGCGCCACACTTCCTAACATGGGACAAGATGGGCTACGCTAGAACAGAAA
Organism: Rhipidura dahli; assembly: GCA_013399225.1. Taxonomy (NCBI): domain Eukaryota; kingdom Metazoa; phylum Chordata; class Aves; order Passeriformes; family Rhipiduridae; genus Rhipidura; species Rhipidura dahli. The sequence goes on along the minus strand of VXAC01005209.1, from coordinate 212,084 downwards.
CCCCACCCACAGCTATCCACCAAATCACACAAGCATTCCTGATACTCCTGATGCTTCTGTGACATTCTAGCAGCTATTAGTGCTACAGCTCCCTCCTGAAGAGCAGCAGTGGCAATATTCTGCTGCAATAGGAAGGAGAAAAAAAATAAAACGCTTTTTGATCTTTTTTCCCTCTTTCTATCTGCCATCTGTGGTTTGTGCTACCATCATTTGGAACCAGAGGTGCAAAGGTTTGACTTGTCACACATTTTCCTTTATGTTGCTGCAAAACATCCACCAGTGGTTCAGAGATCAGGACTGTTACAAACCCAACAGGAGTTTCCTCAGCTTTCTTTCGGCTGTCCCTCCATGTTCCAATAGTCTTTACACTACCTACCAGCTGTCTTCAAAGCTGATCTGTACAGCTGGCTCATTCAGCCACACATGTACCGATATGCATAAATCCCCCAGCATCAACAACTTGGGGCATTTTTGTCTTAGAAACCTAGAGTTAAGAAATCCATGGACCTTGTAACATCTCTGGCACACAACTGTTCTGAGCTGCAGGGCCACACCACAGAGATGTGTCCCAGAAGATTAATAAAAATAGGAGCAAAACGAAAAGGTCACATGAAGGGAAAGACACATCCAGCTCCTTGAGGAACTAAGAATCCTGTGACAGCACTGGAAATACAGCCAGAAGAGTTAGTTTTCCTAAATCCCACAAGACATCGTGCTCTGAAAGTGGAAGGACAGATCTGTAGGAATCAATGTCAATAACCATCTAGCGGGGGTTCCTCCGGTTGATCCTTGGCCCATACCCATAAGGCTGGACTCCCACCGACCAGCTGAACCTTCCTGCAGCCGTGCCTCCAGCAGCTCCACCAGCTACGTGTTCTCCTCCAGGGAGCCTGTCAGCCGGCAACTGTTTTCTGCCAGCAAGTAGAGAATACCAAGGTTAAGAAAGCAGCTTTCAGCTCATTTCTTTCTTTCTTTCAAATGTAATTCAACACAACTGAATGGCTCTGCTAGCAAGAAGAAGGTCCTTCCCTGCCTTAGAGCTTGCACCAGTACAACACCTGCACATGAGGGTTCAATTTTCAAGAGGAATTAAGCTCTCAAGGTAACTCTGCTGCACTGTCAGGCTCCCACTCTGCCCCTCCACCTGCACTTTACAACATGAGATCTGCTGTAGGAGATGGATAATGCCTTGGCTGTCTTTACTCTCTAGATGGAAAAAGTAGGAAGGGCTCCTGGGCCTTTCCCTTGCTGTTACACACAAATTTTAATATTTTGGAAGTTATAAATAGGACACGATCAAAAATGGGACTGAGCCTGTACAAGGAGGTACGGAAATTAGAATAACACTAACAAAAAAAGAAAATGGTTTAAATTCTGACTCAGTTTTTGGAACACCAAATCTACTATGCAGGGCCATCACAGGCTCTCCATCCAAGAGAAACACTTTTGCAGTGAGACAACAGTACCCCTTCATGCAGCTGTGCCCTTGGATCTCTAAGTTCTTTTCTATGTCTTCACTAATTCCTGTAGAGAACCCATGCTACTTTTTTTGCACTATGTACACAGTGTGAAATATGGCCCACTCTTTCATAGAAGATCAATATGATGCGCAATAAATACTGTTATTGATCTTGCAGTGTTGTAGACGACCCTCCAGCTCTATGGCATATTAATAGTAGTTAACCAGTAATTCATTTCAGGGTGGCTGGTATTTTCTTTCAAAGAAGGTGAGTACTAGGGGTCAGTTACACATATAGGTCTTTTGCATTCAGTAACCTATGATGGGCTCCTGCCTTCGCTTAGCAGAGCACAGTGAAAAACACTGGTCCAGTCCTTAGCTAATGTAAACCAGTCTCAGACCATTTACTTCAATAAAGCTATGGCAATTTACACAAATTGAGGATATGCATGGCAAAATCAACGCAGAGGCCAGTATATAGATCATTTGGGAGGAGAAAGAAGAAATGCCAGGTAATTTACAGGAATTTCTAACAATCTTATTCTCACAGAGGCAAATGTGTTTTTAAGGATGTATACTGAGAAATACAAACACTGAAATTTGAAGGCTGCATGAAAGTGAGGACTATTTTCTATTCCTACTGGTACTGTTAAAGGCCAGTTTTACATCTTACTATATACTGACAACGTTAATTTAAGTATGTCGAGGTAAGTCTCTGATGCGAGGTCAAATGACATGGAGTCCATACTACTAGACTTTCTTAGCATGTGAAACAGGGTGGTAGCTCTAAAGTGCCTACTGGGAATGGTTCCTGGACCACACAGAAATCTGGGGGAGATTATTAGTCAGCTTATGACAGATGCACACCAGGAACTGCTTTATAAATCAGGATAGCAGAGCCACATTTCAGTGTCTGGGAGCGTGCAGCAGCACGGTTCAATTTACTCAGATGAAGACTAATCAGGCATTAGATCAGATTAGTCTCCATCTGATTGTGTATTTCAGAAAAGGGACTTGTATATGCACTGTGACAATTAAGAGAATTTCACTGCCCCCATTTATTGGCATGTGTTCTTATATAAACGAATGGTCAACAGTTTTTATTTTTCCTATGCCGACAGAAACTCTGCAGATACACAACTCTGCTGTTAAAAAGACAGAACAGTGACCATTCAAGTGACTGACTCAAGGAGCAGGTATGCACTGCCCAGTGAGCAAGTTCAGCTACTGGTAAGTTTACATTTCCTGTAGTTTTAAATTTAGAGTGACTTGTTTTCACCAGTATTAATACCTTCCTACAACCCAGCTTCTGCAGCAGGGACAGCTGTGCCATTAAAACACACACAAAAAATTATTCAGTCAGGAAACATTTGTCTTCACACCTCAAAAGAATCATGTATCTGTACCTAACAACTTCTCCTTGCCCAGTACATAAAGCATCGATACACTCCTATTAGCTGGTTTAGCAATATTAAGTCTTACAATGCATTAGTTTAATTCAATTCCTATCTGGCTTTGAGGTTGGACAGCAGCCTTGAACAAGGCCAGTGTGAAATCACTCCCTAACATCATAATCAGAAACTCTGGTACAATGTGTTTCTCCCACCAGACAATCATGACAGAGCTATTTCAGATGTCAAAGAAAGCTGGCACCATTACTTTCTGCTGAGAAACTCTGCCTCCCAAGGAACAAAACCCGCATGCTTGCTCTGTCTTTGAGAGGAGTATTTCTGTTCTCTTCCCATTAGAAGTTGTGGATTATCTCTGGTTCCAGCATTGAACTTTTAGCTTGATATAAAGTTAATGTGCTAGACAATGTTCATTTCAGGCAAGGCTGTGGGGTTGTGTAATTTTCTGCCACCCCCAAAAAAGGCCATTATCTGTAATTACCCATTACCATGCATAATTATTTCTTCTCTTCTGGTCTATGGCCCCCAGGACTTCATGATGTTACAGCTCACTGCATTATCTTATCAAATTTGTTAAGGAAGCTTTTTTGACCTTTTGAGCACTTGTCACAGCATATACAAAAGCTGGCAGTAAATTGTCTAAGCATGTAATGTGTGATTTATTATTTGTACCTTGCATAGTGATACCGTACAAAATATTACACATAAACACCTTTCCTATTCCCACTCCCTGCTTTAGATAAAATAAGAAAAGGAAAGGAAACCCCTCCAGTAAGAGAAGGAAGGGAAGGAGAAAAGGTTGGAGTCTCTCAATGAGAATTTAAGGAGCATGACAGCAACAAGCGGCTAAACTTGAATCTCAAGCTCTGAAGAAGATCCCAGCTGCTCTCCTCTCCAATTTTACCTTTTCTCTTTCTCCTCTTCCTCTAGAGTCTACTTCATCTTGTTTTCATAGCTTTGTAACCCACTGATTCCTGCTCTTTCACACCGAAGGCCATTTTACTGCTCCTTCATTATGCGGAACAAAAACCACCCCACCCCCCATTCACAGCTTTGGTTAATGCAGTACAGGTTCTTGAGAGACAGATTTGGTGACAAGCAGCGTCCACAGAGGAGGGGAGATACTGCACTTGCACCCGTGCTGGAACCTGGTTTCTGATGGGGCTTTAACTCTCATTCACCTATGGAAAGCCACATCTGCAGCACTCTCAAATGTTTTGACCAGAAGCTTTTGAAGAAAACTGTGTCTTCTCCTCCCTCCATCAGCTGCCAATGTTATGGCCCTCTCTTGAGCTCCAGAGAGCAACAGGAAATCTGGTGGTTCTTTTTCCTTCTTGTTCAGATTACCTTCCTGGACAGCCCTGGGTACACAGCTGTGCTCTAATATCTATTAGAGAGAGAGATGGAAAAATATCAAGTACCAACCAAATTACACGTGTGGGCTAACAGCAGCCATGTCTCCATGTGAGGAGTGTATAGCATAGCCAAAACACCTTTTGACACCACAGTACCTCTCCAACCCTAACCAGAAATATACATCATTTTTCTCAAAGCAGGAATACACATTTAAAACAAACAAACAAACAAACCCTCAAAGTGTGTGGTCTAATAATTCTGAGCCTCTTGCAAGCCTCTGGCCTCTTCCTTGGAACTGAAGTGCACAAAGACCAATCTCTTCCACCTTTCTATCACAGCTATGCCTTATCACCTGCTAACTCCTACCATGCTTTTCACCTCCTCCCACCACAGCAAGACAAAACAACCAGTCACTGCAGCTTTCCTGCCGTGGGCCTGACAACTAGGGCTGCATGGGTGTCCCAAAAAATTCCTTGCCAGGTGCAGATGCTGGACCACTGAGTTCAGCCAGCATTATTGGTGAGGAGCTGGCATGATGGCAGCAATGCCTGCGGTCACAGAACATGTGATCTGGCAGGAAATTTCACTTTATCTGCCAAGACATCAACATCTGTGCTCTCATGCTTCTCAAGAGTTCCTTAACCAGAAGGCTCAATTTCACCTGGAAGGAATGGGTATTATTCTTTTCTCCCCTCTAGGAGAGGGTGGTCCTCCAGGATGGGGTGGTCTTTGAGCAAAATGGCATTTCCCCAGTTCTACTTCCGAAGGGCTAAACCAGTTCTAAGTGGGACAACAGATTTTAACAAGAACAAAACTTGCCAGAAAGAGGCACTCTAGGATAATTGTTATGCAACAGGGACAACACATTTCAGGGAAAGTTGGAAGACCTCATAGTTAAGGTTATTTCCTATAGTCTTGCTTGAGCCTTATGGTAAATTCATAGGATTTTGCATCCCCAATGCTGCTGCTGTTCACAACACCACATCTACCCCATGAAGTAACAGAAAACTTCAACTCGAGCTGCCATAGTCTGGCAAAGGCATAAGCAATCAGAACAATCACGCTGGAGATTAAACAAAGGTTACCTAAGGGGATCACTAAAGTATAAAATAAACTGCTTTCACTCCAGTACATGTCTGGTCTTTTAATCACTCCTTTGTCTCCTGCCTGAGCTCTTCCAAGTTCAAGTCCAGGTGTGTGGGTCCAGACCACCCCTACATCCCAACACTAGCTACAATGAGAAATCCAGGGAACAGTACCAACAGGGAAACAGATGTACTTCCCTTGTCCCCTCTCCTAACCTTCCACTGGTTTTGGTTCAGTGATGCCTCCCTTCCAATACTCATTTTGAGCCCACTTTCTGGTATGCACCAAGCTCCCAGGAAAGGAATCCCGCCAGCACTAGCTCCATGACCATCTCACCAGCTTCCCACCACCACATACCTGCCTAGAAGGACTGTGCCAGTTTTAGCTCATCCTCTTTCACCAGGAACCACTAACATCCCCCAGGATCACCAGCTGTGCAGTGACAATGTTTCTTGAGGACGGACTTCTCAATTTTTCATTTCTGGTAGGGGTTAAAACGGCTTTTGCTTGCATGTGACCGATCACCTAACCAAGCTTTCCTGCAGTGCACTTTTGTCTTCTGCAGTGCTTGCCAGTACATGCATCTTTCCATCACCCACCAACATAACCTGTGATGATGCCAGATCTCCTTCCAAGACACCAATGGGATGATTACAGAAAAGAGCAGGTTCCTGTGAGATGCCTCCAGAAACACTACTGTGCTAAGATTCCCCACTCAGACCTACAAACAAATAGAATCATTCTCCTTAAAACCACGTAACACATACAATACTGATTTTCTGTCAGTTCAGGTTCCTAATCAAAACGCCAGGGGATACAAAAATCAAATGCCTTGCAGGATTTGTGATTCCATCAGTATGTCACTTCACCAAACAATTCTGTAACGATAAAAGACTGCCAACTTGACAGAATATTTACCCATAAACTTCTGTTAATTCATGTCGTGTGAGCATCATTTAACAGCTGCATTTCTCCCCTTCTTGCATACTTCATTTTGGTGTGGATTGTTTCACTATTTAAAAAAAACTGATGTCAGGCTGATGGACTTGCAACCACCTACCCTACCACACTCACTTTTCTTGAAACACTGGCATGACATCAGCTTTTTTTCAAGATTTAGGAATTTCCCCAGTGTTAAAAGACTTACTGAACATCACAGAGTGGGTCAGGTTGGAAGGGACAGCAGTAGGTCATCTGGTCCACCCATCCCACTCAAGCAGGGTCATACTGCAAAACATTTTACAGGATTGTGTCCAGACAGTTCCTAAGTATTTCCAGTAAGGGAGACTTCCCATATCCTCAGCCAAGTTGTTGGTTTTTTTTCTTTTTTCTTCCTAATACTACATATGAGTTGTCCAGTCCTGCTGATTTCCATTAGTGTTGGAACTGGAATGTCACTACCTCCATATACAGCTATAATACTCTCTTTTTTTCAAAGTAAGGACCAGAAAAAAATTATGGAGCATTTCTTCCTGTCTTCTATATGTAGAGTTATTACTTCATAATGTGTGAAAGTATTGTTAACTTGGTGTGTGCATTTCTAACACAATTCAAAAACCCTCTCAATTTCAAGATTTTTGGTTTATTTTAATCTTCACACAAACCTGTATTTTTTTAAAAAAAAAGTGAAAAAAACAAAAAAGGAGAGAGCAATTTCATCCAGAAGACTGCAGCTTGTTTCTCAGTCCTACACAGAGCCCCAGTTCAGACCAGCTAAGAGAAGCTGAAATCACTCTGATTTCAATAGAACAGAAGGCACATTTTGTTCACATTTAGTGTATACTTAATAAAAATGATGTGCTGCAAACATTTAGCGTGCAACTTAACAATCCTCCAAATATGGCAGTAGAAATAAAAACCTACAGAAAAGATTATTTTATTTCCAGAATTAATTTTAGCTCCAGGCCTTCAATAAGATACCTATGGCAGCAAATTCAACTTTCAATGTCACTGAGTACAGCAGAGCAGGTGATCTTTTTATGTGAGCTGGGGAGCAATGCTTGCTCTTTCTTTTCTTGCACTTTTGGTCACTGTAACACAGCTATAGTGACTGTATTCAAATCTTTGGTGGAAAAAATATGAATGGCTTCGGTAAGGAACATACGTTCAAAATCTTTGAATATGGCTTCAACTGTAAAGGTGCTAGGCACTATTTAAATGCTCCAACATATGTTTGTCCACACTGAACTGAGACACCAGGATTATTTACATATCTGAAGTTATTAGCATGTGTGATAGCTAAAGGGATCAGGACCAATAAAATCAATGCTTTAGAAAATTAAAAGCATGAGAAACAAGGACCATTTTCAATCCTCAGTATAAAAGCTGGGAGTATGACTACTGTGTGTGCATATCTATGTACACGTTATTATTCACCTTGAGATACCTGATCTGAGAAGGAAATTTACAAATATTTAACTCTTTGTGTTCAGACATCGAACATGCTACTGAAGTGAGTATTGCAGACAAAAATAAAATTCAACACAACTTTTAAAAAACAGAGAAAGAAAATAAAAGTTATAGGAAATTAGGAAAGAAAACCAGATTTCTGGACAGTGATGGAAAACAGCCTGGACACCTGCAGGGGCAAAGAAGCAAATTCAGAGGTGGAGAAAGAAACTTGGTGTGGATTAAATCTAAAGGGATTTAAGTCATTAACAAGAGATCAAAGAAAACATGAGAAGGGAGGGAAAGCTTTACAAGTGTCTGAGATAGGAGACCTTGGAGGAAATATGAATAGGATAAAATCACTGTGGCTCACACTAAAAATAATAAAGGGAGTAGGAAGATGGTTGAAATTAGCTGGAGCCCATGCTTGGGTTATAAGCTATTATGATGACAGAAACCCGAAAGTTTCTACAACAGACTAACTAGAAATAACAGGAGGGCTTTTTAACTCTACCTTATATGTGATGCAAAAACTAATATCAGGAGCAGTGAAAAAACACTGCAGACACCCAGCCAGGCCTGAGCAAGTGAGCAAGAATCACACGGATGTACATGACTGCCAGTGCTGCATGGACGCAACATTTACCCCCACAAAATCTGCTTCAGTGCAAATGCAAATTGATCACCAATGAATGTTGTTCATGCATAACTGACAGAAATGCACAGTGACTGGAAGTACAGCTGCTTAGCATCTGCTGAGATTCAGTTGTGCCGATTACTACAGACATCCAAATCACAAAACAGGGGCTTATTCTGCAAGGAATAAAATAGCAGGAATAAAGACTGGAGACAGGAATTAAAACAAACAAACAAAAAAATCAGACATCTAATCTCACTGCAAAGGAAGTCAAGCTGAGTACTTAACTGACTCTCTGCAAGCTCTTCAAGAAAACACAGGACAGATGTGCATGAACAGTGTTAATTACTTAAGTAAAGGAGCTGTTCACAACCCTGATTAATACCAGCAGGTACTCAAACTCAGAAGAAAGTTTAGTAAAGTTCAATAAAACAAAGGAATTAGAAGAAGCATATGAAAAAGCATTCCTACAAAAGAAACCTTCAAATCTGCATCTTAGTTCCCATGTTATTAAGAGACAAATCTACCGTAAATGGAAAATGGGTGAACAGACTGAAATAGGAAGTTAGCTGATATATCAAGCAAATGAAAGCAGTCTTCAAGGTACAAGAAAGCATGTGAAACAAAAAGAGAAGCAAGAAATCAAATCAGTGTTCAGTTAGGGAAGCGTGCAGTACTCCTTCACTCCTCACTTTTATCTTTTCTTTAAAACAAAGAGCCCCACACATTCAGAGAAGTTATAATAACTGTTTCAAGGACACAGAAAGGAACAAGAGGTTAGCTGAAGATAGTGTAATAATGTGCCCATGGATAGTAAATTCTTAGAAACTCCTAGTACATTTTCTGCTCCTGCTCCACTCCTTATCTCAGTGTTCATAATAATAAATGGGAAGCACAAGCTGGCACAGATAACTCTCTAAATCTGAATGTACATATGCAAATGCCAGTGTGACAGAGGAAGAGATTCCAAGGCACAAAGAACAACGGGATGTGCTGACCAGCCCTACTACCTGAGGTGGGAAAAGAATCTGGTGCTAGGACAGTGTACATGGCAACGTCTGTCCAGCACACAGCAAACACCACTCGGCAGCTATCTTGCTCTAACCACAGATCTGTGTCTGGGAACCTCATGTGCTGTGAGAAAAGTTGGATAGCAAGATGCTGAAAACAAAAAAAAAGCCCTACGGTGAAGTATTTTTGAAAAAAAAAAACCCAAAAAACAAAAGAAAAGGTCTACTCCAAATCCTTTTGGAGAAAAGTTTCTCTTCTGAAATGTGGAAGAAGGATAGAAGTTAACTGCTGAGCTTCCTGTGTTTTACCTCCATCTCAGGGCTCAGCAGCCTTTTTCTCTCCAAGTAAGGGAGTCTGGGTAGGTCATGACTCATCCCTGGCACCACTGCAGCTCTGGCACGCTGCAGAAAGCTTTCCCCAGGCCCTGCCTCTGGTGAAGACAGCCCTAGACAACGTCTGGAGTACCACTTGCACAGAAAAAGAAAAGCAATCTTCTCTGATGTTTTTCCAAATCTGTTTACAGTTTTTTTTTTTTCACTTCCAGTGAAGCATCACACAACACTGAAAGCCTGACAGGAAAAATAAAACTCCTTAATTCAGAGACTTTGAGAACTGATGCTGGTTCTACCTTGTTTCACCAATATGATGGAAATACCACTCTTTTGACAAGAGTCTGTGCCTCACTGAATGAGTATGTACAGTACTTCAAACATTAGCTCAGTTAAAACACAGGCTAAATGTTAAAATACATATGTGTGCATGCAAAGCCACAATGAGTATTGCTTGAAAAGAGGAGCAGGGAAAGTGCAAGCTTTGCAAGAGAACTGGAGAATTAACTGGAAATATCTAATCAGGGATGCAGAACCCTGTAACATTATGATTTATTTAACACAGTCAAACAACGGCTGGAGGCAATGAATCATACAGGAGATGACAAAGCTGCAGGAGATTTTCGTCATCTACTTTAACCTGCACATTGATCAGAGTTTACCCCCATATTAATCACTTGAGACCATAATCTAACACACTCTTAAACACCTCTCCTGATTATGCTTCACTTACCCCCTTGTCCTTATGCAGGTCACTCCACTGCTAATTGCACTTCTAGTTAGGAAAAAAAGTGTCTAGTGTCTAATTTAATTTTGCCTTTTTTAGTTTCAAGCCGTTGCTCCTTGTTATGCTGTCTCAAGCACTGTAAATAATCCCTCCCCCTCCTCCATATTATTACCTCTCAAATATTTATAGACTGTTTATATCCACCCTTAGTCTCCTTTTCTACAAGCAATACATCATTTTTGTCACCCTTCCCTCTATCCTTTCAGATTTATCTATGTCCTTTTATAATGAGATGCTCGGAACTCCTGCACCATTTCCCCAAGTACAGTGAACCCAAAGCAGCAGAGAGAAGCTGAAAAGCCTACCCCTTCTTGCTTCAGAAGCAACTCCTTTTTACACAACTCTAAGCAAAACACGTTATTTTGATAGTAATTGAAAATTACAAAGCCACGGCCACCACACTGTGGAGTGCTTTGTTCATTGCATACTTTTATCAGTCAGGAATTTTAAAAGCCTGTTAAGGCTAAGTTTTATCCTAAATCAAGGAAAGATTGTTGAAAGCTCCCAGAATTACTTAGTCCAGCTTAAAAGAGATGAAGTAACTAAGAAAACTACTAAACAGGCAGAACACCACTTCCAGCAACTGTTTGCCAGGACAAAATCTAACTTGTGCTGTGGAAATCATGCCAATCCAAGAGAGGCAAGACAGCCCACAACTCTTACAAGAGACATATGCAAATGTGATTTTCTCTTATCTTAACTGCAATGAACTGGAGAAAACCAGACGATGATGGATTAGTTATTCACAGGTGAAGGACACAAAACTACTCTCTCTGTTAGCTGTTACAAACCAGTAAAGACAGATCATGTTTAATTACATTCCTTACTTTTGAACAGAGATTTGTTGACTGTGGGAGGAGCCAGGGAAAAGGACCAGGAAGGAATGGAAGAGGTGGCAGGGCCAGGAGGCAGACAGCAACTAAAACTGGTAAAGCAGCAGCCATAGGTGCTGCAGGAGAAAGTCATCCTTAGACAGTTGTGAGGAGACCAAGAGAAAAGCAAAGAGCAGGAGGATGGTAACCACTGCAGATCCACCAAGATCTCTGAAGGCATGCAGCCATCATGTTAGTCCTGGCCCAGGCAGGCAAAGCAGCTACTGCCACCTTCTTACTGTTCAGCCTTGCTGAGGCTGCTGCCACCTGACCATCAATCCCCTCCAGCACCTGCCATTCCCCACAATGTTCTCCGTTAAAAAAAATCTACCACTGACTAGGTCAAAAGGGTCAGGATTTCTTTCACAGCCTTGCAAATGTTTATCAGTATTGAGGCTGGCTGAACTTCAAATTTCAGTATATTGGCTTAATGTCAACACAAGCAAGGAGGAATTTCAGAGATTCACAGAACAGTCTAGCCTGGAAACGATCTCTGGAGACCAGCTGGCCCAAACTTTACTCAAAACAGAGCCAGCTTCCCAGTTGGATCATATTGCTTATACACCAGCCAGTCAAGGTTTGAGCCTCCCCAAGCGTGGAGACTCCAGAAACTCTCTGGATAACCTGTTTCAACCCGTAAGCACTCTCACAGGGAAATGGCCATGGCAGCTTTCTCATGATCAATTGACTAAAATGAGGCTTTGTTGATGAAACTGAAATTCTGACAGCACATGACACTATACTATAAATACTTTTAAAGACCTTTCTATCAAAAAGAAAATTTCTCACTTTTTTTAAACCAGGCTATGGCACCCTTCAATTATAACAACAAATTTTTTTTTAACTCATTCCCTATGCAGCACAACAGCAGCAAGATCATGACATCTATTTTTGAAATCACAACACAGTGATCAAAAAAGTAAAGGAAGAGTAAAGAAGGCATGGTAGAATTTTTGCAGACAGCTAGGGCACCGCAAAATCAAAAAGATCTCAGTACCATCATACATTAGGCATTGTATTACTGCTGACCTCACTATGGTCTGCATTTATGAGCAGATAAAACCCCTTCTACTTGTCAAACAGTTTCAAAGTGAAGGCAGCACCTACTTAGAGAAAAAAAGAATACTATTTTGTTTCTGTCAAACATAATAAATGTAACAAAGGGAAATAACAAATACAAGCTTACTACTCACAATTGTTGAAAATTATATGTTTGTCAACCAGTGATACTAGGAAGGCACCTGAACACTGCTGTCATTGCAAAGACAACAGGGAAACGTCCACAATAGGGCACAGGAGCAGGAGCTGGCATTTTGCATCACGCAGTAATCCCATCTATACTGGATGCTTCTAAACTGGGCCAACAACAGTGCAGAGCACCAGAAAGAAGGGGTGCTTTCCAGCACCTTCCAGTCATCTGGTGGTGTATGCTGCAGCCACTCCCTTGGCAAATGCCAAACATGACTCTTAGGCTGTGACGAGGACCAATATAATGAAGAAAAGGTGAAATACATTCTCCTTCCTTCAGTGTGAGCAGATTTCTTTCTTTTTTTAAAAAAAATTTAGGTGTTTAATGACCACATTTGCCTCCCCTCTCTGCCCCGGGTTACTTCTAAATATTAAAATGGCAGAGGCTCCAAATTGACGCAAACCAGTGAAGAACACAGGCGTTATAAAATAAGCATGTCTGAAAATCACATTCTACATGCTCCACCATAGTCTCTCCTAAATTCTGCCTATCTGTTAACCTAACAAGATACACCTATGCTACAGAAGGAAGGGCAATTATATCAAATGTCCTGGGATAACAACTTCTGCTGCCATGTACAATTAAATGGCCTTTTCTTTTAGCAACCTACAACTTTTTAAGGGGAAATGCACAGAAACAACAAATTCTGTCTGTAAGACACTCTATTAATGCCCTGAGACCATGGTCTGCTCCCTTCCAACTACCCTGCAAATTCCCAGTTTGCTTTTGAGTGGAAACACACACTCCATCCAAAGTAAACATGCTTGACATGGTTAATGTCCATGTTTCACCTATGCTATGACCGAGATAATTCATTTTTTCCCTTTTCAAAAACTGCATGTCATAATGGGATCTGAAAAGCTGCCTCTGGTCTCCAGGTATCATACTATTTCTGATCTACTAATTAAATGGATACAGCAAGCAACAACTCCCTCTCTGGCACTATGTCTGATTTGTGTGACTCCTTCACACATTACTCCTCTGCTGGGAAACAATGCTCCCCCATGTGATGGGAGTGCAAAAGAACTGCTCTCATAAGCGAAAAACCTTAGAGGAGGAACAGAATTACCACTGTCAAAATCACCTCTTGCCCAATCTACTGTGAGTCACAGAGGACACGCTGCACTCCCAGGAGCCACCGCTTCCCCTGGGGCCTGCAGGAAACTGCTGACTCCCCCTGACATGAAGCGTTTCACTTTCTCTGCTTGCTCCAAAAATAAGCACCTCAGCCTACCAACCTGAGACAATGATACTTGCTCTGATGGGGTCTCCATTTTGCTTGCAGTTTAGCCTACCAACAAAATCATAGAACAGCAACACAAGAATCCATCAAGCACCAGGTCCTCAAACAACCCAACACCTAAAGCCAGAACTTAATGTCACGTGGCAATTTTTCATCTAAAAAAAAAAAGTCTTTATATGCTAAAAACAAAAGCCTCAGGATATTTAGGCTGTATACCTCACCAAAGCCTGTAGTCAGACACCTGATAAAGCTACCCTACCCTACCTACCCTAAGGTCTGGATAAATGCAGTGCACCTTCTCCGGCTTCAGAGTCCACATGCAGTCACTGGTATCAAATCAAAACCCAGGAGTACTTACACTGCTTTCAACAGATGAACCTAGCAAAATTATTAGGGATGTAACTTTATTTATACAGTGTAGTCACCTCTAAGCAAAGCACAAATGTCTGTTGCTACTTAGGTGCCTAAAAGCAAAACTATGAACCTGATTTCCTACTCATTCACAGATGCTTCCACTGCTAGTGAACAAGGTTGGCCCTGTCTTGATTCTTGACTAGAATCACATCTTTCTGGAGATGAAGCTGTATTTCAAATGTTGTCATTCACAAACAGTTATTTATTTGGACACAAATAATAACAGTTAGTTATTTAGTAGAATGCTTGAGAAACAATGTATTTAAATTGCTCAAAATCCACTGTAAGAAAGATGACTGCTCTGACCAAAAATAGTCAAACAATTCAAATTACTTTAAAATTAGGCATTTTATGTTTTCAAGTCCTTATTCAAGCATGTGAATTGCCTTAAACTTGTTTGGTCAATATTTTTAATTAAAAGACCATAATTTAATTCCATTAATTAGCAATTGTTAAAATGGGGTTAATAAATTAAATACTGTCATTTAAAAAACATTAAGATCAAAGGTTATGCCAGTTTTGTCAACAGGAAAATTATTTCATTCTTTAGCCTTTCTGTATAAGCAAGGATCTTCTTGTCCTCCTGAGTTACACACAATCTCTATACATTACTGAATATACTACTTTAATCTTTAGCCAGCTTTTTCCATGTCTATAGACAAAGCATGCAGTAATGCAAATATGAAAGGAGTAACTGCATCAATTCAAAGGTGACACTAACATAATGAAAACAAAAAAGCTAATAAAAAGCTATTTATTGCTTTATTAAGCAGTTCTTTTAAAAGCTTCCCAACGAAATTCCTCTACAATGGTCTGAAACTGCCTGTCTGCACTAGACCCAACAAATCCATCTGACAAACTTTTAATGGCCTGCAAAACAGAATAACATCACTTGACAGACACACTCATGCACTGTCCTTTTACAGATTAATGCAAGGCATTACCTACTTTACAATCATCTATCTGGCAAGCATATTTACCTGTATTACTGACATGTGTACTGATGATTAAAAATGAACAAAATTTCCTTTTATCTATATTTGTTTGCTTTTTTTCTGTCTATACACAAAAAATCAATTACACCAGGTCCTTTCTTTCTTATATATGTTCAATCACTGTATCTGGCAGGCACAGTTAGAAAAGGGAAAAAGCAATTTGCATTGAAAAAACCATTTTGCCTAGAGTCTTCACTTGCATAGCACCTTCAAATCCCATCTGTGCTTAGCCATGCTTTCACTGAATCTACAGACAAATATTGCTTTTTCTTGTTGTTGTTTTGGGGTTTTGTTTTACAGTTGTTAAATGCAGTATAGTAAGTTGTAGTAAAAGAGAAGGACTATATCAGTCTTTCGTAGTTCATCACACCATGCCACACAGAACCGATGTGCCACCACATCAAGTCAGGTAAGGCTGGCAGATCACTACTGCTCAGAAAATTCTCCAATTCTGAAGAAGCTACACAGCCAGCCAAAACTTAACATGACTGTGGCAGGAGTACATCTTCTGGGACAAAGGACAAAAGCTCCCCATAATTCTTTATTTGCAGTCACACACCCTAATGAATTTTATTACAGCACCAGTCTGTGTAAAAGAAATTTTGATTTTCAAGTAAAAATAATCTATTAAAATATTAAAGATATTGGATACTGGATCCTTCCCTTTTGCTAGTTGGATATAAAGTATATGCTGTTATTGGGGAGAGAATCCTCCATAACCTGTCACCGCAAGGAGGTGAACAGATGCCAACAGCAGGCACAGGCAGCGTTGGCCATTGTCCCCAGCCATGAGCACCGCTCCAGCCAGCACTTTACCTGATGGTGTACTAGCTGCTGTCATGGCTGTACTTGTTGAGTGCATTGGGCTGCTGCTTTCCAGCGAGAGGCAAGAGCTGCCACCACTGTTCTTCTTAACAAATGTCTCAGGGACACTAGGCAGGGGCACTGGGTGGCTGATTCCCAGTTCCTCTTCCTGAGCTTGCTGTCTTCTTAGTGCAACCTGGGAACAAAAGACAAGACATAGTGAGTGCTCTGTAGTGTTGAGCACAATTTATACTGGCAACAATGAAAGACATGGATTCAAAGCTGGTTTTTCACTCTTTGTACTCTGAGTAGTGTCGATCATAGAATTATTAAGGTTGGAAAAGACCTCCAAGACCACTGAGTCCAATCTTCAACCAAACACCACCATGTCAACTAAACTACAGTACTAACTGCCAGGTCCAGTCATCTCTTGAACACTTCCAGGGATGGCTACTCCAGTACCTCCCTGGGCAGCCCATTTCAGTGCTTGACAATGCTTTCTATTCTTCCTGATGTCAACCTGAACTTCCCCTGGCCCAGCTTGAGGCCATTTCCTCTTCCTACTGGTTGCCCAGAAGAAGGGTTACTGACCCTCACCTGGCTACAACCTGTTTTCAGGCAATTGCAGAAGGTCCCTCCCCTTTTCTCCAGACTAAACAACCCCAGCTCCCTCAGCCACTCCTCATATGGCTTACTCTCTAGGCCCTTCACACAATCCAGCCAGTGGGTACAGAAGTATGTAAAGCTATTAAAACACAACCCCTTTTTGTGTCCAAGCACATATGAACAAGCCTATGAAATGCTGGTGACACACACATCTGCCCCCACCAAGGCCAGACGAAGACACATTATAGTTGATTACACTTCCCAAACATAGCTGCTCCTGAGATCAAACACACTGCAGAAAGTGTAGTCACTACCCTCCTCTCTGCTGATACACAGCTGCTGGGGCTGAGAAGTTAGCCTGCTTGCAGGGTTCTGCTGTGCCTCTTACCGATATAAAGCAGCTCTTCATGAGGGCTTATACCTGCAATCTTCTGCTCTATCCAGGCCTGTTCGGTTCCCTGCTGGCTCTTTGCTGGAAACTTCCTCTTCAAGGAAATTTCAGCATACAGAACACTGTACACAGAGAACCATTATGGAAGAAGCATGGCAAACATAAGGTACCATCCTGCAAGCATCTCAGACAACATGACACACATTGTAAATAGCTGGGCAGGTTTGGAGAAGCTCGAGCTTCTCATTTCTTTCCCAACACTGACAATGTTCCAAAACCTAGCTGGCACTGGCCAAGCCCATAGGCACTATGCAGTCTGGATGTGGGTGCAAACAAACCATATCCATTGCGTACAGACAGCCCCTTCTGCCTCATCTGAACTAGCAGATCAATTTAACACATCTGTACACCCATGCCACGTGTCTAGGAGGTATATATGACACCTACCTACCGACCCTGCTACTTGTCAGGTGACTGATTCGCACCTCTACTTGAACCCTGAAAACCTCTTCCAGATTATAGACTGAGATCATGAACTTTTCCTGCTGGAAATTCTCCTGGGTATCTCGGACAGGACTTCCCTAAATTTTCATGTTCAACAGCCACACCTTTTCCTAATACAGATGTATAATTCTCTTAACAGAATTTAGTATTAGCCCTTGCAATAAGAGACATCCCAAACAGAAGGTGCAGACTTGCAAACACCACTGTAACTTTGACTTCACAAGCCAATAACCTTGACCTGCAAAATTCCAACAGCATCAAGGAGCTTATTGCAGAAATATATCAAAAGGGGGAAAGACAGACTTTCAATGTGTAACTCCTACACAGATAAGGTTCAGCTAGGGAGGCTTTCAAAGCTACTTTCAAATACTAGGCAGGGAAGAGAATACCCCCAGGAGGGCCATCAGGAGAGCCTGCTAGCAGGAGGCACCCATTGCCTGACAGAAGCAGCTGAGAAGTAGAAATAGTGTCTGATGAAGGGGATTCTTCCACGGGGAACACTGCACCACTTTCTGCTCCCTTCCCCGAGGCAGACAGCAAAGGGATTCACGTTTATTATTCCATGGTTCACACCAGGCAGTGCAGGTAACTTGGGCATAACAACAATCTCTGGACTGCCATACCACAGACAAGAAGGAATTGTTTAAATGAACGAAAACTTACTACCACTGAGTTCTGAGGACGTTTTATATACCTGCACTGAATAACGGAATGCAAAAGTGGGGAAGGATTAAATCCAGGGCTGCTTAGGTTCCTGAAACAGGTCAGCCCGACATACATTCCATGCAGAATCACGAAGCTCTGAGCGCACATCAGTTGCAAACTGATGGGTGGGGGTCTGTAATCACCAACTTCACTCGCACCACCAGCCATTAACACCTCGTCAATAATTTGCCCGCAGGGGATCGTTTGCCCTAATAAGGGCGTACAACGGCCCTGGCAGAGCTCAACTGCTCCAGCAGCCATTACACGCCCAGGACCCCTCTTAATGAAATTTGCAAGATAAAGATCACAAGGGCTAATATAGCCCTACATTTACACCGCCAAAGCTGTGACTTCAGCGAGACTACCCAACGAAAAAGTTATTCCTACCCTGAACTGGAAGGTTTTTTTCTTAGCCCTCAAATACTGAAACCTCATTTAGATTTAAGATGACCCACATACAGAGCTATTTGAAGAGTTGGTACATAAAAAATTTGGAACAACGCCGGTAAAAAACGCCCCAAATATTAAAAAGTTAGAAATGCGCTCAACTGAAGCCACCATCAGGAAACGCAATTACACCGAATCTGAAACCACCGGCGAAAAATATTCTCTATAAGCAAGTAGTTGGCTAGATTATTCATTTTCTAATTAAAAGCAAGCCGGAAAACGACCACTGGCGGAGCTGAGGTCCCGCTCCCTGCAGGTTCTACAGCCGCCCACACCCTGTGGAGCTGTCCACAGGTCTGGGCTGGGGGAGCGGCGCTCGGCCGGGGTGCGCAGCTGACCGCTCACCGCTGCCGCTCGCCCCGACTGCAGTCCTCCGTGCCTTTGGGACATCTCCCTTTTTTAATGGGAAAAAAATTTCAAATAATTAAATAACTTAAAACAAATACAGCGAGAAGTCGCACACAGGAACGCGGCGGTGTAAGTCCTGACTACAGTGTGGGGCGAGGCTAACGCGCGGCCGCGGTCTCGCAGCGCAGCGCACCTCGGCGCGGCCGCTTGGCCCCGACGGCCACGACAACCCCTGGGCACGGGGCACACGCGTCCCGCTGCCGGCAGCGCGCCGGCGGACAGCCCATCCCGCTCCGGGCACAGCTCACCTGCGCTGCCATGACGCGCTGCCGCTCGGCGATCAGGCTGCACTTGTTGCACTGGCAGTCCCGCCACATGCAGAAGCGCTTGTGCCCCTTCAGCGGCGAGGAGTAGCCGTGGTTGCGGCAGCGGGCACACTTGGGCAGTCGTGGCCGCTTCTTCCCCGCTGCAGCGCTGCCCCTGTCCGCCGGGGCGGCCGCCATGGGGGCCGCCGCCTTCCCGAAGCTGCTCGCCTTGTCCCCCGGGCCCGCGACGTCCGGGGGCTTACTGAAGGCCGGGGTGTCACTGGGCATCGCAGCAGGCGGGGGACAGCCGGCAGAGCGGTCGGCGCGGTGCTGTCCTGTCCTGTCCCGTCCCGCCACCCCGCGCGTTTTGGCGGGCAGCACCAGGCGGGCTTCGCCCCTCCTGCCGCGCCTCCCCCACCCCTGCTCCTGGGGGGTCCGTGTGGCCGCGAAATTATTTCTTGCTATCCCGAGGGAGCGGCCACCCTTCCCTCCGCGCTCCTCCCTCCCCCACCAGGCCGGCCTGTGGCGGGAAAGGCGGGCCCCGTCCAGGCCGGTCCCCGTCGGATGCACCGCGGGCGGTGGGTGCGGGGCCGGCGGTGGCGGAGGCGCCGCGGGGCTCGGCTCAGCCGCTCTGCCTGGCAGGTCCCGCACGACAGGATGCCCAGGCCCCCGGTCGAGGGCGCTCCGCGGCCGCCCTGAGGCCTCTGCCCACCCTCCCTGCCCCGCAGCGGCCAGCGCAGGCCATGTCCGTGGTGGTGGTGCCGGACGAGGTCTGAGACAGCGAGGCGGAATCGATCCAGGGAGGCCATGTTTAAGCCCAGTGGTCCCCTGGGTTGGGCAGGTCAGGTTTGGGCAGGCGACCAACATGGCCTGGCCCGAATGAAACACCCAAGTTGCCGCAGCTCAGCTGATCTTTGTCGTGAGGCTGCTGGCGTCTTGCTGGACTGCATCCTCCCTTTACGGGTTACCTCGCAGTCGTATCCCGCAATGTGTATAAAGACACCTTGATCCATATCTGTGTGGGCTGGTGATTCCAGCAGGTGTACGGGTGAATGAGAGCGTGGTGGTGACTCGGTAGCCGTCACCTCTGGAGCTGGTGTGGGTGGCAGAGCGGCTGAACTCTGCAGGGGAAGACAAGCGAAGATGCTTTTTTCTTCTTTACGTAGGCCGCCCTTCCAACTTGGCACAGTGTGATTTATACATGCATGCAGCTCTACAGATATTATTTACAGTATTAATATTTCCTCTGTTACACCTTTAAATCTTTCTGGGCTCAACTTTAAATGACGCTATCTTCATGCTGAAATGAAACTATTAAATTACATCTCAATCTAAGATGAATGACAACTGTCAAATGAGTGACTCAACAGAGATGAAGCAGAAAGCATCTGAGATTATGTGAGGCTGATTTATAAAGATTGCATAAAGATTTCTATAACCCCAGCTTCATGACTCAGCATATCAGATGGCAGTAAGTTACAGTAGGTAGAAATTTATTTCTGCTAGAAGAAGCCAAGAAAGGCATCTCTCCCTTTGTGATCAGCTAACTCCAAGCTAATTCTGCTCAGACTGAGCCTCCATGCTGGAAACAATGAGTGCCTATCTCAGCCTGAAGAAAGCCCCAGATCCTTACTGCTTGATGCTCATTATTAGCTTTTAATAAATGACACTTAAAAGAACTTTTTCCTTCATGGTACAACAATGGAGACATTTATGGTTCTTTCTATCCTCCAGAGAGACCTCATTTCAAACTCTCCTGTTAAGCCCCAGTCGCAAGCCGTCAGTCCACAAGTGAAGGCCGAGCACATGCTGTATGGGCTTGGTATGACCGTCATTCAACTTGCAGAAACGGAAACTTTTCCCTTCCATCACTTTTCTGGGATTGACATTTCTAATGTCAGTAACCACATTTCCCCACAACATAGGAGAATATGAACACAATGTTTAGAGGAGCAAAATTAGGATTTATTTGCCTTTATGTGTAGTGGTGCATATCACTAATGTTTATGGAGGTGAACAATGTAGGCATACTTAGCTTTGTATATCAAAACATAAATCTCCCTGAATGAAACCAGTTGAGATCTTCTCATGTCATACGGACATTGATCGGTTTCCAAAATTTTGTCTAGGAGCAAGCCTTGCATATCCAGTTTGTGAAGTTCAGTGCATTGTGGAACACACATGCAGGAATTGTTTTCAGGTTCTCCCCTACAAATTATCTTAAAGTGAATTGAAAATACAAGTTAAAAAGTAGATGAAAGAAGGCTAAATCAAAAGACCAAGGAGGGCAAAATAAAATAAAACCCAACAGAGGTAGGAGAAGAAAATCAGAAATGACAGCAGGGGTGGAAAAGGAGAAAAGATAAGAGAAGAACAGTGCATAAGGCAGACAAAGACAGACAAAGGAAAAATACTAGCAGTCGCCAGGTGCTTATGTATGACTTTTCACTAGAAACTTAAGTGGGACAGCAAACCTGAAAGATGAATTACAGGATGCAAAAAATGGAACACTTCCAAGAAGAACATTCATTCATCACTCTTTCACATAACTAGTATTTTCTACTCCTGCTTTTCAGGCCAACTGCACAGAGCTGTATTATCCATAATGTTACAGAACCTACAGTAGAAAATATTAATGTTGTTAGTACCTGTTTGGTGTTTTGTGTTCTGGATGAGTACCACCAAAATACATAGATGCCTTATGAATACAAGTACATGACTGATCATTTAATAATGAACTGCTTTAGTTTTGCTAGCTCAAGTCACACTCTTGAGTATGGGTTTAGAGTGTAATGTTTTCCTCCATTTTTAAAATAGGTTTTTGGTGAGGTTGACAACACATTGCTGGATTTGTTATCTGTGGAGTAATGAAGTAATAGGAGATGTTCATAAATTGCTGTTAGTCCAAAGACAAATCATAATAACCTCACTGCAAGTCTTCAGGAAATTTAGTTATTCATTTAATGTACGTCTGGGCATCTCTGGTTTGAGTCTGTCCAGTGATGATGTCAGTGACTTAAGATTGCTGCAGTTTGCTGTCACCTTTGGAATAACTGTAATTAATATTTCTGATGAAACAAAAATAAGAATAATCAAAAGACATTTTGTTTTTCTTTTTTTTTTCTTTGCCTTAATAGATATCTGATAGTTCTCCTTTAGCTTTTTCTTTAAAGTCCAAAGCATCCTTTGCTAGTGATGATCCATCCTTTGCTGATTCATGCCTTTAGCTGATCTCTTGAACCTTGCAAAAATATTTTATTTGCTAACAAGATTATCATTTTGAGGGACAGATGTGGGCAAGACATGATCCCAACACCACATTTCATATAGTCAGCAACCCAGCGGGGAGATTACAAATAAAAAAGGATTTAATTCTAACACTGCTGCCTGGGAAGTGAAGACCTTCAGTTTCACAGAAGTCAGTGGGGTTGAGTGCATTTCATTTTAAAGAACTGCTAGACCTGATTCTTTTTTTTTTTTTTTTTTTCTGTCAGTGGGTCAAATCAGAGGGTTTTTGAGATACTTTTGACTCTGACAGATTATTTTATAGACTGTATCCCCAGGGCTGGTTGTGAATTCCCAAAAGAGCCTCAGCTGCAGGAGTGGTGAGGGGTAGAAGATTTTAGCATGCACACTGCCAGTCTGCATTGTCTGAAAACATAGATGTGTCTATAAACACTCTGGACATTTTGAACAAAATATCAAAGACAGCCAGAGGGAGTCAAGCAAAGAAGAGAAACTATGCCAGCACATTCCCCAAGGCACTGATAGGAGCTGGAAAGCTCCTCAGTGTTGAACTTCAGTGCTTGCCTGCAGCTTTGGCTGTCTTGACTGCCCTAGAGCTATCAGTTTAGCAGAATAAACAGGTGTAGAGCTACTCTCATCTCTGCTCCTCCAGCTATGTCAGGCTGCACATGCGTTTACTCACATGAGTCATGGGCTAGATATCATCTGGTTTACTTGTGCCAGTAGTCTCCCATGCAGGCGTATTTGCTGGAGCGACAGACATTATCGCAACTAAAACACTCGAAAAGATACTTCAGGAAAAATCCAGTAGGTGGCATAAATAAGCCATGCATTTTTTATTTATTTTTTTACTTTCTTTTGTACACATATGCAGCTCTTTTTCATTCATTCCGTATTTTAATCCTCCTTTAACTTACAGGGAAACTGAAGTTTTGTCACTTGGCTCTTAAAACATCATCCCCCAGACAAAGTTTTGTATTCGAAGCAGAGGATTTTCTCAGTGCTTTCTGGCAGCATATGGGTTTTGGGGTTGGTTTTTTCCCCCCACCTCTATATTTATGTTTCTAACAGTTTCTGTTTTCAGGTTATACTACCTGCAGGTCTTGAACTGCCTGCACCACAACAAAAGGAAAGGGTTTCTTATTGGGCATATATCTGAACCCAAACCTTGCCTTGAAATGCTCAGCATTTACTAGATTTTATAGTCACCCTTACAGCTGCTCTCTCAGACACTTCTCTGTGATGATATATAGAGTATTGGCACCAGGAGCATTACTCCCGATTTGTTAAATCTGGTAAACCACTAACGGCTTTTGCTAGAAGTCATTTCAGTCAAGTTGAATCTGTCATTCAGACTTAAGATTTTAAGTGCCTCAGTCTTCCTAGCTCCAAAAATGTGTCTGTGGCATGGGCATTTAGGGATAAGGAGTTTCACTGTGCTGCTTGGTTCTCTTCTCAAACTCCTTTTTCTTTTCTTTTTTTTTTTTTTTTTCTTTTTTTTTTATTTAATAAAATGAGTGCGTGGGTTGATTTGCATATTCATGGATCACTTGATTAATAATTGATGAGAGGGCCTGGGNCTTTTGGGCTTTTTTTTTTTTTCCCCAATCCTTTTTTTTTTTTTTTTTTTTTTTTTTTTTTTTTTTTTTTTTTTTTTTTCCCTTCTGGTGCCCAGGGCTCCACTCTAACTGAGTGAACAGCTAAAGCAATGTATAGTGCTGCCACCATTTGGCGATTTGCTGCCTTTCCTCAGTGAGAGTGAGGACACTGTTTGGGGTGGTGGTCCACAGCGTGCCAAGTGACCTCAGGGCTGTCTTTCTGCATCAGCCCCAACAGCTGCTCTGCTTATGAAGACCACTGGTTGTAGCAACGCAGGACAAACGGTGTACACTCTTCAGCAGCACCCTCAGTTCATGTTCTTTTCTCTTGGTACAAATCCATCCCCACTGGGAAAATAAGGGGTCAGGGGCCCTTCTCCAAAGGGTGCAAGAAGGAATGTTGGCAGGGGACAGGGAGCAGCATCATGTGTATCCCAGGCTGGAGAACAGGCCTGCCATAGCAGGTGACATGCCTTAATGGCCACTTGTTTATTCACACTCTCCTTATTGGTATTCTGCCAATAGGCATGGGGAAAGAGAGCCTTCAAATCACTAACTTCAGATGAGCCACAACTGAGAAAAGTGATGGGTGACTAAGCAGGCAATGTTTGTTTGCAAGATACACACTAATCAGAACCTAGAGTTTAATGGTCCAAATGTCAGGGTTACGGTAAAAATTATTTATGTAAAAATAAAGAAAAGCCTTCCTGTTACAACAAATGGCTCTTCCCCTTCATGGCCGTGAGCCCAGACAATGAAATTATCCCACACTGCTCAATAAAAACAGGATTAACTGCAAACAAAATTCACTTTGTTACATTATGCCAAATGTAATACAAAACCAAAGCAGTTTTGAAGTTCAATGAAACAAATAGAATGGAGATATGTGAAAAATGCATATGTGTATCATGTTTCCACTCAGGCTAGTGTTACTAGTAACAGGCATAAAGAAGGGGGTAAAATTACCATTTTTTGCACTAACACCTACATTCTTCGTTTCCTCATTTGTTTATGCAAATTGGAATAATTTCATTGCAGATGTAAGGGCTGAAGAAAACACCCTGTCAGCTACTTGAAAATTTCAATCATTGTTAATAATTGACTTGGATAGCTACTTGAAAGCATTATTAGGTCCAATGTATAAAATAGAAGTTAAAAAGCAAGTGTGCAGAAAACCACTGAACTGCTTCTTCTCCATATTCATTGTTATTTTTGGCGCACTTGAAAATTAATTGGATCCAGTGACTTAGAACATTGAAGATTCTTGCATGACTCATTAAGCTGACATTTCTAACATTCCTAATTCACACAGTAAGAATGATAGAGTCACATAAGCCATCTATACATTTGAGCTCCTTCATCAGGGTAGGACTACTGAAGAGAAGGCCCTTAGTTTTGAATATCATCATCAATTCAGCTCTAAGACATCTGTAATGGAGCCGAGTTTGATAGACTGCCAGAATATGAAAAACTAAGCTCCAGCATCTTAAAAATAGGCAACACAATTAATTGCTAATTTTTTATTTATGGTCTTTAATGTTTTAATGGATACAGTTAAATTTCCACTCCACTGAGCAAACCAATTGGGATTTAAAGGAAGAAATAGATCATTTCAAATTATAAAGCACTTGCTTTATTACCTATGCCTTCTCTAAATGGTGGAAGTTTTTATTATTTTGCATTCTTGATCTTCAGAAACTTAAAACTGCTGAAACTCTGTGATTCTGAAGGATGGTTACAGCTGAGGTAACAGAAGGGGTAGGTTTCACTATGTCAATTTACTGTCCATAATTTTTTTTTACTTGTGTATTATTATTTGTTGCTCTCAATTCTGATGCTTAATAGAAGCAAGGTTATTGTTACAATATCTCCTTCTGATTTATTTTAATCTTTTTTTCCTTAAGCCTAAATAAATATATTTTTCACATAATTTACTGCTCTCAGGGGAGTATTCTGTGAGACTTCCCATTAAAATCAGTGAGTGTAGCACACATGCTTGAGAGCAAAGTGTTGTGCTGCTCTTCCCCCATTTCTTTCCATTTCCTGTGGGAAGCCTTTCAGATCCACTGCGTGGGGTAGGGGTGTCAGAATTGCCTCCAGAAACAGCTGAGCTCTTCCAAATATTTTAATCAAAGTCAAACGACTGTTACTTAATCAGCCATGCTGTGAAATGACTTGATGTGAGCTGCTGACCTTTTGCATCTCCTAGCAGGGGAAGGAGGCTTTCTTCTTTGCTGTCAGCTGGCTTCTCTTCCCCTGCAGCCCCTCCCATTCCAGCCTCCATGCCCCTGAGCCCTAGAGCAACTGGGCAGTTCAGAGGTGGTCCCCAAATGCTATGGACAGTGCATTGGGTCTTTCAGTCTTCAAGGATTTGTGTTGTCATCCCACCTCCATGCCAGGAATCCAGTCTGGAAAAGGGACTCTTCCTGAGTCCCAGGAAATCTATGCCTATTAAGCAAGTTAAGCTTTAGTCAGTGCTATCAAGATAATCAGAGCACTTAATTGGCTTCCTTAGGCAACAGTTTTCTTCTATCACTTGTGTGTCTGTCAGCAGCGTTGGGGTTGATGATGTCTGTACATCATATATGCATATTTGGTAATTAAGGGTCATTGAGTTCCTCTGATACTATTGGTGAGAAGCTGGTAAGGAAGATGACACACAGTTACAAATGAGTTCAACTGTCAACCTAATACTTTTAATTAGGCTGGCTTTGTCTAGACACTGGGATACCTTGAAAGGTGATGGAAACATTGTATAAAACCTAATTAGACATCTTAATTTTCTGTCATTTGTATGCAAATAGGGCCATTTGCAGATGCCAGAATAAAGGTGTTCTGCGCCCAGCTCACCCATCCCAGCTAAGTGCATGAAAATATTCACACTGTCTGAGTAAAATCTTTTAAAATATCCTCAGAGTTTGAAATTGTGTAGCACAATTGATAGCACATGATGAGATGTGTTGTTTATGTGTCTGCATGGTTGTTTAAGTAATTATTTTCTCTTACCTGTTTTCGAGAAACCAAGGCATGGAGGTTGCCTTTTCACTGGAAGGCAGCTTCTGTGAATTCACAGTAATGACATCTAAGAAGATTGTTCATTAGGCACCTAAGGTAAGTAGGGTACACCTCTAGTATTGCCTGAGTCTCTATTATAAACATAATAGCCCATAATTCCTCTTTGCAGGCCTCACTGTGTTCTACTGTCTGAATGATACATACCTTAAATACCTGCCTGGATACTCACTTTACTTTATGGCCCATCAGCTTGCTGATGTTTTGGTCCTCTGGGTGAAGAATACATGCCTTAACCAACTTGGAGTAGCTGTTTAGTCTTATGTGCTGCAGCAAGATCCCTCCTGCCTTTTTTCAAAATGAACTGGAGGAATAGTGTAAAAACTACACATACAGACACACATGTACCTGGGGGTTTTTTTCTTTTTTTTTTAAGAAAGAATACTTACTTGGTTACAATCACGATACTGTTAAAGTAGGCGCTATTATCAAGGGTGGCAATGTTAGTAACAAAGAATATTTTGTATTTATCTTTTATTCCCATTCAAAAAGATATCTATAATAATTTTTATTATCAAAATTAACTTCTAAGGGGCACCAATTAACTACCTAAGATGGTCAAAATAACTGATGTCCCAAACCAAGTCATATGAGATTGCACTGTTAATCATACTTCAGAAGAGGGCTGGTGACGGTGGTGGTGGTAAAGGGAGACAATGGAATACTGGAATTCAGGAATGGCCTCAAAATGCTAGTTAATACAACCTAGCAGGAGACAGAAGGAGTGACTTCGATCTCCACACTTAGACCTGTTCGCATGCTATTGAAGTAGTAGGAAACACGGCCTCATTATGATGAGAGACTCACTAGTTTACTCACCATCAGCAGTGATAGAGAGAAGTATAGGAAGTAGGGGTAGAAGAGCTGCACGTTTTCCCTGCCATTCTGGGCTCATGCTTTGCCCAAGGTTTCATTTAAAGTCCAGGCTAAGTTTCCACATGCAGTCTCCTCTCTACCTTTGCCCCACCAGTATCTCAGGAAGAGACAAGGCAGTTCAGGATGACAACCTAGGCATCCTTGTTCTGTTGCTTGTGCTTTTTGTTCAGCTTTAAGATCAACATACTTGGCTGAGCTCAGACACAGAAGAGGATCAGCTTTGCTGTCTGTGGAGGGCAGTCACCTACTTCAGGTACTTTCAGGCATTCTGTACTACATTTCAGGATGAATTGTTTGGAATAGCTAGTTGCTCAGGTCAAGTATTTATGTGTTGGAGAAGCACGTCCGACTCAGCTTGTTTTCATGTTTCTCAGTAACAATGCATACCAGCAGCAGACCATCGGAACCCCTGTTCAGGTCCATGGTAGATTATTTTTTTCAGGCTTGTTCCTGCCTTTGAAGAACCTTTTTTCATGCAGGCTTAAGGAGAATAATACATAAACCTTTCTGCAGCTGGAAAAGAGTTTCAGCCATCATCTTTGCTGCTGTAAGTTAGGGCATGTGCCCCTTGTGATCTGCCCTCTGGTGAGGGGTGGGGGCTGGGGATGACCTGTTTGTGTGAAATATGTCTCCTGCACCAGATTCCATGGCAGGTGATTTTTGTTAGCATCCTCAAGAAAATCATCCTGTAATTTGAAGAGAACTTCAATTTCTAGAGCAGAGGTAGATCTCAGAGCCTGGCTAGTAGCCATCTGGTACCTCTTGGGTAGACTAGTTCCTTACAAGTGAAAAAATGCTATCCCCAGAGATTTCTCAGAAGGTAAAGTCAGGCTCCTGAACTTCTTCCAGGTTTACTTGGTAGAAGAGCTGTAGAAGTCCTGTGGTTTAGCACAGGGTTACGTGGCAAGGTTCCTTTCTCTGCCTATGGAGCTTACATTTCTATTAGCAGTTGTTTTACAATGCTCATCCCTTCTTCCAAAGGGAATTCTGGGCTACAGGGCACCGCATCTCCTGACACCAGATCTTAGGAGAATACGGCTTGGTCTCTTTGCACAAAATTTGTGTAGAAAGCGGTGGGCTACTAATTCAATGTTAAATTAGAGAAAATAACTGAGACCAAGATTTGCATGTGTCAGCTCATACATGCAGCCCTGATATGTCAGCACTTGAAAGGGGGTTATTAAAAGAGGAGGAATGAATGAAATAATACCAGAATGCTGAAACAAACAAACAAAACCTCAGCTCAACCAATCAAAAAATCCCAACCCAAGCCCAAAAAGAAATACATAAACAAAACCCCAAACCCCAACAAACCCCAGTAACTAATTGCCCTGTCAGAGAATCTGTCTTCCTCTGCAGCAGTGCTGGATTTATCCTGTCTGTAGAGGTCTCCCCACTCCACAGAGACCTTATGGGGGAGGCTGAGGCAGACAAGGGAGGGGGAACAGCCAGCATCTGCTAGGTTACAGCTGATCTCTCCATCAGATCTACAGGGCACAGTGGGAAGGCACTGGATGATTTTGTTCATCCAGCTTAAAGGAGGCATTTACTGTCATACCTGTAGCATGTTTTCAGAAACTCACACACATACCTATTTTCATATGAATATGTGTCTTCTTCGTTTCCAATTCTTGACCATATTCTGACCAAATATGAGTTGTGTGAAGGCCAAAATAGGCAGTTACCATGTGAGACAAAGATAGAAACAAACTCAGTATTAATTTAAAAACTCACCCAAATCTCCTGAGAACTAAAACCTGGTTTTGCAGAACTAACTTGGAGAACCATCCGCATAGCTTATTATTTCAGCACACACATAATGTGAGATGTTCTAAATTCCTTATTTATAGGATTTGTCTCTTATCAAAACAAAAATACCCTTTTAAACTTCTTCCTTATTTTCAGCTTCCAACTTTTTAGCAGCTGTTGTTTGCTCTGTTGAGGGTGGCAGACTTTGGACCTGTCTGCTGGGGACACTGTGACTGTAAATGGTGTCAAGTTGCATTCCATCTTCCAGTGTCAGGTGCCTCTGCTCCATCTGAAATGGACAAAAAAATGCACAGACCATTTTTTGTTCTCATCACACTGCCAGTTCTTGTTGAAGCAACTCTCTGGCAAGTTCTTTTTCAGCTTTACAGATTTCCAACTTTCTATCGTGCCCACAAATTCATATTTTTCCTCAGTTGCTTCAGTCTGGTTTTGCTAAAACAAATCTCATTTTGTCATACTGTGTTTCTAATCTCTCCCAATCTCTTTGTACAGCTGTTCTGCTCACACTTCTCCCAAATCATCAAATGCAGAAGGCATTAACATGCTTCTTGCTCCTCCTGCTAGGCTAGTGATGCAGATTAAGCCACCACAATAAAGGGCCCCTGAACAGATGTATCTGGTTGGACTGGAAAATTCTCCTTATAAATTTGCAAGAATGAGTGCATGGTGGTGGAGTGGGGGCAAGCCATTTCCAGGGCCAGCCCCTGCCTGCTCACACCTCCTTGGTACCAAGGGATTGTAACTGTCTGAATCCAAGTCTCACTCATGCTTGGGACTGGAGAAAAGTTGCCTTTCCAGCCCCAGAAATGCCCAAGAGCAATGCAGGGGTGCTGTAGGATGACTGCCAGACACAGCAGGTGGCTTTTCATGCCTCAAAAAAAGGTGTGATACCATAGTCAGGAAGTAGAGAAGGATCTTTCCTAATCTGCCAGTTCCGCCATGATGTGCAAATGAAATCTCATATCTTCATCTCAGTGAAGTTAATGTGGCTTAGTGAGGAAGGACAGTATTACTGGGGGATCATGAGCTACCCTTCCAGCTCTGCAGCTAGCCAAAGCTCTAGAGAACGCAGCAAGGGCTGTTTCTGCAGCAGTGCTAAAACCATTAAGTGAAAAGCTGAAAAAAATTACCAGTACATCTATTAGAAATACCTTTTTGCTACTTATATTCAAATCAGCACTCAAAGACTCCAAAGCACACACACAGCTTTGAAAAAAATGTTACCCCTTATATTATGTAAATAATAATCCTGCAAATGGGTGTAGTGGTGTTTGGAATACATGGACATTGAGGTTTATCATTCATGGCTGAGTGTATTTAATATACTCTGCTTAAGTATAACAAGGCCCTTATTTATGGGTCTCTGCATAGAAGTCCTTGAAGGGCGATTTTGTATTGCAAGAACTATTTAAAAAGGCAGTTTATTTTTTCTGGTGTTGGCTAACCAAACATGCACAGATATGGTTTTCAAGAGGAATGGCTATCACTCACCAAGTGGCACAGGGTGAAGAAACAAGGCATCGGTGGATAAAATGATAGAGAGGGAAAAAAAGGTCAATCAAGCTTGCCTGCCATGCCCCCACTTGCTTTAAGGCTCCTGGTGAAGTGCTCACAGCAGGTACCAACTACCTAAAGAATCCTGTTTTCCCTAATAACCCTCTCATTCCTGAGATCTCTTCAAGAATGATGCATAGGGTGGGGATTTGGTGTGTTGAAACATGCTTTCTCTTTCAACAGGAAAAACTGAAAATAGTTAAGGAAATAAAAACCTTACAATAGAAGTTTTGAGAATTCATTAATCACCTATAGTAAGGAACCATCTGATATATTGACAAAGGTTTGTTGTACTGGTTTTATATAGCCAGGTTTTAGTAGCTGGAGTGCCACAGGGGTGGCTTCTGTGAGAAGATGCCAGATGCCTCCCCACATCCAACCGAGCCAGTGCCAGCTGGTTCCAAGACAGACCCACTGCTGGCCAAGGCTGAGCCCATCAGTGATGGTAGTAGCTCTTTGGGCATAATATGTATGAGAAGGGGGGAAAGCTGCTCAGCTACAGCAGCTAGAAGAGAGGAGTGAGAACATTTGAGAGAAACAGCTCTGCAGACACCAAAGTGGAGAAGAGGGGGAGGAGGTGCCCAAAGCGCTGGAGCAGAGATTTCCCTGCAGCCCCTGCAGCCCCATGGTGAGGCAGCTGTGCCCCTGCAGCACATGGAGATCCATGGTGGAGCCGACATCCACCTGCAGCCTGTGCAGGAGCCCATGGCAGAGCAGTGGATACATAAGGGAGACTGTGACCCTGTTGGAAGCCCACTGTTGAGCAGTCTCCTGGCAGGACCTGTGTATCACAGAGAGAGGATGCACAGGTCCTGCCAGGAGACTGTTCCTGCCTGCTGGAGCAGGTTTGTTGGCAGAACTTATGGCCCTGTGGGGGACCCACACTGGAGGGAAGAACTGCAGCCTATTGGAAGGATTCAAGGCAGAGAATTTGTGGAGGACTGTCTCCTGTGGGACGGATGTCACACTGGAGCAAGGTAAGAGGAGGGAGGAGCAGCAGAAGCAACTTGTAATGGACTAACAACAACCCTCATTCCAGTCCTCCTGTGCCACTGGTGGAGAGGAGGCAGAGAATTCAGTAGTGAAGTTGGGCTTGGGAAGAAGGGAGGGGAGAGGGAAGGTGTTTTAAGATTTGGGGTTTTTTTTCTTGTTATTCCAGTCTGATTTGATTGACAGTAAATTGAACTAATCACTCTGAGTCTGTTTTGCCTGTGACAGTAACTAGTGAGTGATCTCTTCCTGTCCTTATCTCAACCCACCAAACTTTTCTCTGTCCCCATACTATCTGAGAAGGGAGTGACTGGGTTGTTTCGGTGGGAATCTGGCATTTAGCCAGGATTAACCCACCACAGATGTATACAGCTGTAAGACAATACTACTTTGAGCATGACTTACTTATGTGCTTTGTTTTCATTGCCTAACAACCTGTCAGGAAAACAAATGTGCTGTTTTACAAACAACTTTAGGAAGTTGTTAGAATCCTCTTAGTTTCTTACAGATAGGTTCCTAAATATTTGTGCAGGTAGCACGCAATTCTGCAGCTCCTTTAACAGCACCAGTGGTGCCCAAGGTACTGATACATTGGATGATGTTACACAAACTAAATAAAAATTGCAGCAACTGATGGAAAAAACAGCAACCAGGTGGCCCAGCTTTAACGAGGCACTTCTGTTCAGCATATGTGTGCACAAAGGCACAACAGCCAAAGTGAAGTAAAACAGATAGGAATTTTTAAATTTACTTCCCCAGGCATTGCATTAAGTTGTGAATAGTAAAGGCTAATACTTCCACAATTCCAAACAGAAATACAAAACAAACCTGAAGTTGGGAACTCCTTTCCTCTAATCTCACTGTGGCTATTTCTAAAAACATTTAATACAAATCCTCCTGGCATGTCTTCAAATATTGTTCCTTGGCCTCTTACTTCTGTCCCTTGTCTCACATCAAGCCTTCAGACACAGGCCCAAGCATCACCACGTGAACTGAGCAACTGAAAGCATCTCTTTTTAGTGAGGAAATGTTTGTAATTGACACACCTGGGTGCCAGCAGAAGAGCAGGAAGGGATGAAGTTTACAGACCTGCATGCAGGCAGAAACTCCACTGAGGAGAGCTGTCTGCAGCTGCAGTAAGAGCATGAATGCTTGAATGTTGTTTTGGTCAGCTTTGCTGGTGCCTTTCAAAGGCAGGAAGATGCCTGTAATGTTTGGGCTGCTTTCCTTCCAGGAAACAGCTAGTCCTGTGTGTCAGGGACTGACGCCAAGGCTTGCATTAATTCACACCATGGTTGAACTGGCCTTGTAACAGCCAGACTTCTCTGCCAAAAGTATGAGACACCAGGAGAAATGGACTAAAGAGCTATTTCTAGAATAACTTGAGTTCTTCCAGGCGTATCAAGAAGATAAAACCTCTGCAAGTATGTCTTGCAAAAAATGCTTTCTTCAGTTGTTGCTTTTAGATGAATATTTTGTTGGCCAATTTCCATAATGTAAAACTCCATACCAGTAACTCTCACCTTTTAAGTGTCAGACTCACTTAATGTATGACAATGTATCTGGAAAAAGACAGTGACATATTTTACAGTCTTGAAAAAGTGCCAGATCTCTTATATATTTACTGACAGCCAGAGTTCGAAGGTGATGACAACATCATGCTTGGATGTACTGAGAGTCAA
Organism: Rhipidura dahli; assembly: GCA_013399225.1. NCBI lineage: Eukaryota > Metazoa > Chordata > Aves > Passeriformes > Rhipiduridae > Rhipidura > Rhipidura dahli. The sequence continues at coordinate 177,951 of VXAC01005209.1, read as the reverse complement.
TCAGCATCTGACCTGAAAAACAAATGCCAGTGGGAGTGTGTAGGGGTAGCTCAGGTCAAAGCTGGTATGCATGGTAAACCCCTTAATCCCAGCACCGGTGATAAATGCCATCCAGCATTACTAGGTGGAATTAAACTTGGCTTGCAGAGGGCATCAGAGGATACAAACACTTTTGGGAACCTCCTAACTATTTCCTGGGGAAGGGCCCGACTTCCACAGTATGAAGTGCTTCAGGTGTCACCTCTTGGATCTGGGGTACCATTTAAGAGAACAAAATTGTAAGGGAGTAATTATTCTTTATTTTCTTTTTCTTCTTTTTTTTTTTTTTTTTTTAAGTGCTTAATCATTAAGTCTACCCAAACAGGATTTTAACCCAGAAATAGCATTCACTGACTTTAGTAAAATAGTCAAGGTAATTTTGTACTTTTCACCTAACACATCCCAAATTTTGGTTCCTTTTGGCAATCTTCCTGATACGGCATACTACAACAGCCTACTTCACCATACAGCTAAAACTGGGATCACTTTTCTTTAACAAGGCATTTTAGCCCAGGAAGATGAGGTTTTGGGGTGAAACTCAACATTGCACAGAAATGCAGAGCTTCATCTAACATTTTCTGAAGCTCTAGGCAGTTAGTTTCTTTTGCTTACCAGGAAAATGGCACCTAAATAAACCCAGGCACTCCAAGTTGCATAATCTGACACTTGTATGATGTCAGGGTGGTCAGATTCCTCCACAGATTTCTGTGACTTATAAAATGGTTTAATTTCTGATATACTGATTCTAGTCAGGGGTGAAGGAAGAAAACAAAAGAAAAAAAAAGGAAGAAATGTTTATTCTGCATTACTCTCCTTATGCTTTTTTTTTGCCAGTATTAAAGTACATTTGGTGACTCTTCCTGTTTCCTTAGTCACACAGACTACTGGACTAGTTGTTTTAAACTCTTCTATGATAGCTGCACACTCAGGAATCCTATCATGCCCAAGACTCCCACTGATTTGTGCAGGGAGAAACAGAAACCAGCATGGAAAATAACAGTCATGGCCCTCTGCTCTGGAAAGCTACATTCACGGGCATTTTACATTCTTTTTTTAGCTCCATTATGTACAAAGGGGGGTTAGGCCACAGTTTGTACAAATAGCACGTGCAAATGAAGCTCAGTAGCAAGGTAACAGCATGGCAACAGAGATCATAGTTTAGAAACTATTTTTGGGGTAAAGATCCATTAGACATGTTACTAATTAACCTATTTCCTACAGCAATACAGAGACACTATTGAAGAGGACATTATCAGACGGCTCAGCATACTCTTTATCAGTCAGACTTTGGAGCATAATCTACATGCTTTAAAATTGCCATCATAGCCTCACAGAATCACAGCATATCTCAAGTTGGAACAGACACATGAAGTCCAACTCCCTACTCCTCTAAAGACTACCTAAAACTACTGTCATGAGATAAAAGCCAGAGTTAAATGTGTGATCACTAACACCCTTAAAAAAAGCACAAGTAGTCTAGTTTTGGTCAGCTCAGTGCTAAATAAAAATTACATTCTTGGTAAAACTGAAATTAGAAATCTCTTTGTGCTCCAAATTCTGTCCTGGCAGCATCTCTCTCTGCTAGACAAGAATTTAATCCATGAGATACAGGCAAGCATGTGTAAGTAAGTGAACTGGATTTTCTGTAAAATTAGATTAAGTTCTGGAGAATGATTAAAGCAGTCATCCATTTTCTCCACTTAATCAGCTTGATTTGTTTATCTCTAGTACCATGTGTATTTTAAACTCATGAAGACAGGAACAGATTCTTGCCTTTGCTTTCCAGACAACTGTTCAACTGGGGCCAGAGATGGCAGATCAACAGATCTGAAAAAGACTCAAAAGCAACTCTTGCCATGCCCAAGCCAGGGAGATCCAACTTGCACTAATTCTGTTTAATGATAAAACCACCCAGATGCTAAGGGAATGAAGAATTCATTGGGAAGCTGGCACTGCTGTTGTGTACTATGTATGACACAATCTCAAGTCATTGCAGCTCAGCTCCCTGCTACACAGGATGGCCTGCACTCACTGACTCTTGACAGATGGCAAAGTGAGTGACATTTTTCTGTTAATTTTTTTTTTTTTGCAGCTGCTGCTCTCTTTGCTGTCAGTCTTATGTCAGAGGGAAGACCTTATTTTCACAGTGATTTGCCTTGCTGGGTGGCGTACCTCTACACTTATAGCATGTAGGATCCAGGTGAGAGACCATCCACACATTATTAGATGCTAAGTGAAGAGTGAGAAGCTGGCCAGAGAAGTGCAACAGTAAAAACTGGCTGACCTCAAGGGGTGGGGGGGGGTTGTTTGGGACCAGTGCTATGTCCCCCCCAATAGAAATACTTCACCTGCCCTTTGCCCAGGAGACACTTGTAAGCACTGGGGTACTAGCCTGGCACTTGCCATCACACTGTGCCTGCAGTGCTGGACCAAACCAGGTCTGACAGAGCTCACAGAATCTTCTTGGCAGGCCAAGTCACCCAGTCAATGTAGGCCAAGTGAGAATGGCTTCAGTGGGTCCCTGTTTCAAAGGGGCTTTGTGGAAGAAGCTGTTTCATAAGGACTTAGGGAGAGAAGGACAAAGGGCAGGGAGTAACGGAACTGTTCAGATCCCTTGAAGGAGGACACTGAGGTGTGTTTCTGTCTCATCAGCTAGGTCAGAGCTGACAAGGCTACATAGGCACTAGCTTAGGACTTGCTTCAATGCCATCTAAAAAGCATCCCCTTCACCAAGCTGCCAGAATTGTTTGTAAGATAAAGCTCAAAGGCTTTATTTCAGTTGATAACTACTTTTCAGTTGAAGTAAACTGCTTGAACACAATCCTTCAGCACCTCCCCAAGATGCTTCACAAGGCTGAGAGAGGTCACTTCTTAACCAAACAGCAAATGTTGCAGCCTTGGCAACATGTGCAAGACCAGCAAAGGCAGATCATCTTGGGCAAAGTTCTTCCAGTCAGCAGGAAAAGCCCCATGTGGGCACTGTCCAGTCCTCCCTGCCATGATTTACCAATTTAGCTTGTTTTCCTGCTGCAGTTGTAATGTGCAGCATTTCTGGATGATAACAAATCACAAGTAAAACAGGAGAGACGTAAAAACAGCATAATGAAATTTTATTCTGAAAATACGGCAAGAGTCTAAGGCACTTCAAACATTTCAATACACTTGACTAAAGTGAATGTGACAAGGTAATAGCATTCCATAAATACGCACCAAGAACTACACTCAATTCCACTCAAGGGGAATATACAGCTGGTACCTCTAATTTTATTCTCCAATAAACATGTATGGAGCTTATAGACTGACACAGTTAATAAAAATATGGTAAGAGAACATGTAATTCTTCATGTAGGTTTTAATTATTAAGGAATATAAAATGTTGAAAATACTGTGTGAGTTAATTTTAGAGATACTAGTATCTTTTATATAAAAAGTTATACATTATCCCCAATTAGCAACAACTTATTTAGTGAACTTCAGACCTGACAAGAGGCTCTATCCCCAGTACCTAACCACTCACCCACCAGCTCAAGATCCACGGAGCTGACTACATAAGCAACTGCAACTTCAGAATTTCAAAGTAATTAAAAACATGAAAATCATGTTGGAATGAAATTTATGAAGAGTTTACTGTGATGAAGCCTAGGCACAGTAAATACATTTTAGAATGACTAGAAATAAGCCACTGGGACACCCCTGCATTGATAGCTTTAGAAATCTTAGTTTGCACATAACATACGAAAGGATAATCTACAACAAAGAAAAACAGGATTCATGCCAGTGTACAGAAAAATGAGTATGTGAGCAAAAGAACAGTTCTGGCTAAGGTTCTCCACTGACCACTACTTTATGCTTGCTTCAAGTTTACAGTTTTCTATCTTTAGCATTAGATCTCTGCTTTCACTTTGCTGGTGAGTTCAGGCACAAGACAATTACATTCAGTATCTGTCTCAGTAAAACAGTAACATTTAGCAGCTTAAAGATGGCATAGAGATTTTTTACAGATATTTATACACTACTACTCAAACGTGGCTCTGTGGGTGGGACCAGGAGATGTCCTTCTGCTAAGCCTAGGAGTGCCCTAAAAGAGAAGAAAGAACAGTTAGTTAAAGAGAAATTATTCCAGCCAGCTGAGAGAAAACAAAACTCTAATAGTTACTCTGTTCAATTCCTTACCTTTAACTGTACAGATAATTTTTTTTTTTTATTTTAGGAAGCAAAGTGCCAGCTATCTTATAGGCTACTTACTGAGAGTACATGTTGCTTAGACAGTGAAATGTTTAGCAGCAGTTTACCAGGAGAGTGAGTCACGGTTAGAGAAGAGGTGGATAGCTGCCAAAACCTGGAACAGCTATGTTTCAGTTTCCAGGTCAATAATTATCATTAAAATGATACAAGAGCACCTCTGCACACTAGGCAGAATCGGTGAACCTTGCTAGTGAGCTATCTGTACCCCCTGATAATTGGGAGGAGAAGCAGGAAATATCCCTCAGCCAAGCTTCAACCTTCTGCAGTCAACATGTATTTTAAAAAGTACATTCCACTTAACAGCACAGAAATTATCTTATGAAAAAACTCAAAATTTCATGTGCTGTACTGCTGTACGGCTGTCAATCTGCTGTTTACATTTCACTATATTGTTCAGCAGCAGCAAGTTAAAACACAAATGACAGGAGGTTGTGTACTAACCGGTGACTGGGTTTTGGAAAAGTTGACGTGGGCGTAAAGGAGAACTGCTATGTCCTTATGTCCAGCTTCCAGGGCTATTGAGAGTGCTGTGCTGCCATCCTGAGAAAAGAAAGGAAGAAACAAGACAATTAGTGCTCGTATGCTTTAACAGATCTCTTAAAAAGCCCCATCAGCCATCAGAGAAGTGAAGTTATTAAGTGGAGGCCCTACTGCTCATGCACAGGTTAATTTAGAGTCTTGTTTAATTTCTTTTGTTTTTAGCCTTGCACTGCTGTTTTATGAGGCAGTCCAATTGTCAGAGCCTCATAATTTCTCTCAATGAGGAGTCTTGATTATTGCTGTGGAAGAATGAGCACACCATTATCACAGTAACGTTACATGTAGTGCTGTGTAAGACCAGAAGATTGGGCTGTCTCAGAGAAACTACAGCATCAGTAACAGCAGAAGAGATGATAAGGGAGGGAAGATTGCTAGTCAAATATAATGATAATTGCTGTGTTAAAATGGTAATTGTTGTGGTATAGCTCCCATCAACACTAAGAGAAATTGCACTCGTAATTCCAAATGCACCTTGATGGAAGTCTAAATACAAACAAATGGACTTTCCTAGTTAAATACTGTCACCCCAGTTTCTCAGAAGACAACACTGCTTTCAAAAACCCCAGCTCTTGAGGATTCTAGAAGCAAAATGTGCTTTAGCTGAAAGAGTGTTTTACTGATCTGCTGTTTTTCCTTTGGACCACGTTTGGTCCAGGAAGAAGTAGATGTCAGGAAACCTGTGATGTGAACTTGCTGCTCGGTTTGCTGCCTGGCTTTTAGCTGTCACGCACAGAAAGTCCTACAAATAATGCCAGTATTTGAAATGTCTCACGGAGACGGAGCACACGTTCCAGCCACCGCTGTAGCACGGGTATTGGGACAACTGGCACTGATTTTTAAATGGTAAACCCTTCTTCCAGCATGGGACACAATGGACAGCGTCCACACGGAAAATCCTCTTATGAGACCAAAGGGAGCAATTATCCATAAATCTAAATGTCCTGAGCAGACAGGGAGCTAGAAGAGCTGTCTACTACAATGCAATATAATGCATGACAAATGCACAGCAAACACTCTCCAGTCAACACAAGTTCTTAAAGGCAGGTGCTGAATCACTGTGGCACCCACTAGTGGGATGATGCTCAGCTAACTACTGATCATGCAGACTGGAAAAGCATCACTGTGACACTCAGAATGGCATGGGGAATGCTAAAAATCTCAGTCTCACAGTACAGACAGACCCATGAATAAGTATCAGTCAAACTGTGCTTGGGAAACTATCAAACTGGCCACAGGAATAGTTAAGTATCATGTCCCCATGAAGACTGTTAATTATTGATTTTATCAAATAGTGCTAACAGCATCCAAGCAGCAATAATCTAGACTTTCCCTGAAAATGTTTGTTAGATTGAGGTCTTCCTACATTTTCCTCTCAGGCCAGATGTTACATACTGCTAGCACTACAAGCAACTGAGCTGCCTCCTGCAGCAGGTGACTGAAGAGAAATTATATCTTTGCCTCTCTGCAACAGCTTCAACAAATAACCACCCATCGCCCTCCCAAATCCCAAACCCAGGCTCCATTTCAGTGCTCAGTGAGTAAAGCAATAGGAAGAATGGAAAAGTACTCAAGAAATGTTGTTACCAAGAACATAGTACTGGCAAGAAACAAGCTAAGTCAATGTTTTCAAGCTTGAGAAATCTATAGAGCAAACTGTCTGCTGACAGTGTAGGCTGCAATGATCCCTGCAAACAAGAAATAAGCAGTTGTCTCACTTGGCACTGATGTCACAGTCTGTATCTGTTTATTGTCAGGACAGTGTAGCTTCATGACTAAGACTGAACCTATAGTCTCAAAAGTCATGGTGTAGGAACAGCATGAACATCCTGCCAAGAGAATTGTAGCACTGATGTTTGGCATGGGCACAGAAAAGTAACACAGCGAGGCCTTAACTCACCAGATAGTGTCCTAACTGAAAACTGGAAAACTCCTTTGAAAGGGGGAAGGAAAGGGAGAGGGAAAGATGAGAGGGAAAGATGTTTTACTATGAGCTAACAAATTTTTTTTCTGTTCTGGCCACTAAACACCTACAGCAAACCACAGAAATAGCTACCAGGTAAGTCTGTTAGAAAAGTAAAAGTACTAGCCAAATAATCACAGCACTTGCTACCATTAACGTGGTTGGTACTTTGGCACTCTGAGTCAGACATCAAGCAGATTTCAGAAGCACTGAAAGGCAACTCACATTGTCCTCTAGGGTGCTGTTACACCCAGGCTGAGCCAGCAGAAGCTTAACAATCTCCACATGTCCATGCTCACTAGCACACATCAGAGCTGTAGAACCCTCATCATCCTGGATATTGACATCTGCACCACAGGCCAGTAAAGCTTTAACCATGTCTATTCGGCCATGACTCACAGCTAGCATCAGTGCAGTCTGACCAGCCTGCATGGAGAGAAGAGGAAAACCCAAGTAACTACAGAGACAATCAATGACAAAGCATGAACACTTAATTTTTTTGACACTGTGTTTCTTCTGCGGAAAAAGAAAAAAAGTTATTTTGAACAGTACTCTCAAGGCTCTGATTGCCATATTTCAACACCTTTTATGGATCATATATATCCCACATTCACACAGTTATTTATTGAATTAATGGAAGATATCCAATCTATTTTCAGACCTCTGTAGTTTTTTCAAAGGAGCAAAATGCTGCAGAATTTGTAAATGCCACCCAAAATTCAGTAATTCAGTTCTTTCACACAATAATCAACCTTCATTTTTAGAAGAGGTCCAGACCTGAGGCTCAACCATTCTTCCATAGCTCCATTTTATATCCAGCAATCAAAAACACACATAAAAAACCTACAGGTGATGAAAGCAAATGAGAGCAACATTTGAGCCGATAGAACGGGGATGGGAGCACGGAAGGAACAGTGAAAAGGAAGGAGTACAGCAGTAAGAACTGTGCCTCATGAACTGTTTGACTGACCTGGCTGGCTTTAGCATTCACGTCCCCACAGCTGAACAGTTCCTCCACTATCCTCATGTCCTTCTCTGCTTCCACAGCTGCAAGTGCAGCAAGCATGATGGGGGTATAACCAGCCTTGTTCTGATGATTTACATTACAGACATCTGCAGAGGGATGACATAATTTCTTCAGAAAGCAAGAACCCAAAAAGCAGTAATTGTGCTAATCAGCTGAATAAACTGTTAGTAGAGAGGCTTAGAAAAAGTAGTAACTGTTTTCATAATGGATGCAATTCAAGGGAAGGTGGAGAAGAAAAAAATAAACAGAGAAGCTCTTGAACCTGAGAAAGAAAAGAATTGTTTTGCACTATGTGTACAACATAAGAGACAGCAAAAAGACATTTTACATGTTATCATTTAAGGCTTTATTTGTGCTTTTTTTTTTCCTTTTGTAAAAGCAAGTGGTCTGAAATTTGACATGATATTCAGAAACACTGTCAGGAGAGTCCTTAAGCTCTTCTCCTAAGGGCATTCACACTGCAGAATAAAAATGGTCCAGCAACATGGTCAGTGGAAAAGCTATTTCTCTTCAGCACAAACATTTTCCTGCAAATGGTGTTATTTTAAAAGTCTCCAAGTGTATTTCAACATGTTTTGGAGCTGCCAAAACAACGCCCCTTTAAATTAAAGATTGCTGCCAGCTCTACAGTGTATTTGACCATGAACAAAACTGCTCTGGCAGCAAATACAGGCAAGTCCTCTGACCAGTGCCAGCAGCTGACAAGAGTTCTCCTTTTTGTTCAAACTTTGCCTCCAGACTGTCTCTGTTCCTAAAATTCTGCAGAAATTCAGCAGCCCTTATTTGTTTACTGGGCAGCAGAGTTTTCAGTGCGCTCATCATACTGGAAAGCAGGGACTCAGATTTACATAAACATTTTCTGCATATTAGGGGTTAACTTGCATCACAAACAAAAGTGGTTTAGGAAATTTTTTAGACTTAATGACATAGGATTTTTTTTTTTCAGTGAAAAGAGCACTTCAGAAGCAATGTAAGTACAGATGTAAGATACGGCAAATTTTTTTCATGTTCATTAGACATCAGTGGTGATACCTTATACCCAGTAGACCAATACTACTTTCAGACACCACTTCTGTGAAGCCACTGAAGCCAGAGAACACAATACTCTGCTACATGCATTACATCATGAGTAATGAATAGCTTTTAGAAGTGGTGTGCTCCTACTCTGACTAGACTACTTCAGCAGAGTGTGTTTTCTGAGGTCACACTCAGCACCTTTTTTATTTGGTTAATGAGTGAAACTGTTCTCCTGTTTGTTCTCTTGTTGAATCTGCTTCATGCTATGCAGGATTCTCTCATCTTGTCCACTCTTCCCACCAAACACAGACACAGGGTTCTTGGACTAAGAATCTACCTGTGGTACAACCTCACTGCAAGGCTGACCACAGTGACCGTTCAGACACAGTCCAGAGGAAGTTTGTTGAAATCGGAAGGAATCTGCCTATTTGCAAACATTTTCCAAGGGCTGGCATGAGCAGTGTTCTCCTGCAGAGAGAAGTACCTGGCACTAGTCACGATTGTTAGATTTTACAGGTAACATGCCCAGTGTTCTCACAGGCATACACTAGCAGCCATAACCTACAGGAGTCCTGACTTACAGCAAGAGATGAGCATGTTCCTGCTACTCTGAGACACCTAGGAAAGCAGAGGGGCAGCTCCCTCCCACCACACTGTGCTGCAGAGCCAGCCTGCCCCGCTTCACCACGCTCCCGACATTCCCTGCATTCCCCTGCTGTGACTCACTCTTCCCAAACACAGACTGCCTTCAAAAGGACCAGAGATTTCAAAGTGCTCACTTTCCTGCTGAGGAAGTCTCTCCATGTGTGACACATGTGCTAGGTTATCAAAGTTGAGATTTGTATTATTAAAATCCTTGTTTATCTGATGCTACCCTTCTAGCTTTATTAATATTGCTTGGCTTACACTCCAGACATGTCATTGGCCTAGTTAAGCTTTCACAACCAGCTGTGACAGGTTTTTCAACTAGTTTAGAGAAACAAACTTCACTCAGGGAGCAAAACCAGGATTAAACAGATTAAACATCCAGCCTGGGACCAGTTCCAACATGCAATACCTTCTGCTGGATGCCATTTGGCACACTGCATGTGGGGAGCAGATGCTCCAGAGTCTCCCCTTTGCACGTGTGTTGCAAGGGGATCAAGAAAGCAACAAAAGCCACTACATGAAGCAGCATCACACTGCTTATGGAGTAGAAAAATGCACTTCTGGGACAGAATGCCATATTGCTCCAGTTTCTCAGGAAAGCAGCATAGATGGGTCAATGTGGTGGCCAGAAAAAGCTTCTGCACTGCTCTAGATAAAGCTAGACTAGTTTGCATGTTTAAGACAGATATTGAGGTATACCTCAATGCATCTTCCTCCATCAGCACCCCACAGAGTGCTAAGCAGCAGCTGTGCTGCCTCCAGAGAAAACTGCTGGAGGCTGGTGCTGGTGAACTTGGGACTACAGTCCAAGAGTCAGGAATCTACCTATCTCAACTCTGTATATAATTTACTTAAGTGTTTTTTTAACTTCTTCAAGAAGCATCACCTCCAAAGCTAGTACCAGAAACAAAGATTCTAGACCACCTAAGTGGGCCACCATATAACTGTTAACACCTGCTGGAAGAAGACCAAACTTGACCTCCAGTCCATAAAGGATTTCACCCATGAGAATTGCAAACCCAAGAGTAATTTAAAAAAAAAAAACAAAACCAAACCTACTTGCATCCAGAAGAAGCTTCACAATTTCAAAGTTAGAATGTGAGACACTGTAATGCAGAGCTGTGTTTCCATTGCCATCTGCCATGTTGATGATATGTCTGAGGACGGCGGGAGAAACCTCTTCAAAAGCAGTTATGTAGTCTCCAACCATTTCAGGGACAGCTGACTTCTGACTTGAGACACGAAACCACTCGTGCTGGATGGTATTTAAACAAAACCTCTGCCGAAACCAAGACAGAAAAATTTACGTATGGACAATCTATTTAAAGCATCTTCCATCCCACAAGTCAGCAATGCAGGTCAAGCCTTTTTTAGTCCAATGTGGGAAAAAAGTATTCAGCTCACAAACAAGAAGTACAGACTGAAGCTTCCCCTCTGCCTACAGTCCACTTTGAAACACCAATTGTTTACTTCCTCTCACTTCATCTGACTTTCAGGAATGGTTCACCTCTGAGGGCACAGAATTTTCAGATGAGAATACTCCCAGAATTAATGGTTATCAAATACTGGTGAATAGAAACAAGACTTGCATAACCATTTCCATCACATAATTAACTAAGCTTATGAATCACTGATAAACTCAAGACTTTCTCACTGGACTTAAACACCATACTAAGTCTGTTAGGCCCAGTTCTGAGGCATAAATTATCAAATGCACCAAATGAATGAGAACTGGCTGAACAGCAGTTCTGAAGAAGAAGAGCTGAGCATTACAGATGATTACAAACTGAACCCAAGACAACAACATCACACTGTAATGTAAAAGGTAAATACTGTTTTGGGGTGAATAAACAGATTTATTGCTTGCATGGCAAGTGATGCAGCCCCTTCTTCCTGCCTAGTACTGTGAAGACAACAGCTGGACTCCTTTGTCTGGTCTGATCACTGAATGACAGAAAATATTTGGATTAAACAGTTTCAAAGATAAGCAGCAAGAATGAACAGAAGTCAAGGAAATCTGACCTGCTGGACAGACAGGAAGGACTGGAGATGCTCTGCTGAAAGAACGGCTGGGGAAAGAAACCCTGTAACATTTGTTGCAGAAAAAAGAAAAAAAAGAAATAACCTGTTCTTCACCTGAGGGCTGGCTGGCTGTAGCAATGAGAGATTTTAGCAGCAATGAGAAGATGCAGGCTACACATTCAGGATAAACTCTCCCATTGGTACAGACTGAGAGGGGAGGACTAGGAGCCTCTTAGGCCAGGTGACCTGTCTGTTGTGATAAGGCAGGTAGAGCAGATCTCACTGTGAGCCCAGAAGACTTCCACAGTCATCGCCAGTTCTGACTTTGAGATGCTTTCTCCGACCTGGAAGGACCACCATATCCTCCTCACCTACAAGGTGGCCAGTAAATTCAAGGGCAAGTTTGCAGAGACAACACTCAGAAAGCTTATCTGGTCTCTAGGAAAAACACACCGGCACCTCTAGAGGTGGCCTGTGTCTGGTAAAAGGAAAATATTCTACACACACCATTACCACGTATATATCTGTACTACATAAACATATCTACAGAATATTTTACATCAATGCTACTATAATGTGATGTATGTATTTTGTGAACATAGGGAGTTGAAACACAAAAGTGGCCATAATCTGACACAATAGAATTTTTTTATTATTATTTTAGGCAGTCCTGAGTGCAAAATGGCACTAAGAAACTATTTTTAGTCACATTATCACACACATTATTAAATAAACATCACACTTTTAAAATTTAATTAATCCATCACATTCAGAAAAGTGCAGTCCACAGCTCTTTCTGGTGTAAACAGCAGCTTCAAGAGCTGAATATGATGGAAGAGGTTGGGACAACTTATACAGATCCTTAGCTATACTGACATTTAAGCTGTTTGGACAAGACTTCTTTACGAGCAGACAGAGAGAGGACAAGAGCTGATTAGTCTGCAGCTTCCACCTACAAAGCACTGTTTGTGCTGGAAAACACTTTAGGCACAAGAAAGAAAAATGTAAATTCAAATTACACTTCCAAGGCAGAGATCATCATGTGGTTATGCCATTTTTGACACTTTCAACTCCAAGAGGGCCTAAAGCATTTGTTGCTTGAATGCCTAAACAACTCCTGAAGGACAAGCACAGGATTAAAAACTATCAGTCACAACTGTATGAAACAAACTTTCAAAACATTGCCTGGATCACAGATGTCAGAACTGGACACTGTCGATACTACTGTGTCATACAGACAGCATTATTGTCTTTTAGAAGCTGCAGATGCTCTATAGTAGAGGACAATGACAGCGAATTGTTGCCTTTTACATGCACAAGTGTAACAAATGCAAAACTCAATTTCGTATCTTTAAAAGTGTTCCTTTGCTTTCAGACTGCCCTCACAGAGTAGCATAGGCAATCCCTACATGAAGCATTTCCAGTAAGGCAAATACTGTTTTGTTTCTGGAGACTTGAGTAGTTCTTAAGTATTAACAATTAGCAACTCTTTACTCTCTGCAGCCCTGATAAAAACCACCAGTGCAGTAAACAAGACACACAACATCCCTGTGCTTAGGAGACAGATAACCTAGTGTTTCAGAACAGACTCTGAGGTTTTGACATAGGAACCAACAGGCTCCTCACCCACTGCAGTCTCCTAATGCAAAGCCTGAGAGCTGCCCACAGCAGTGCTACACCAAAAAACCCACAGGAATAACACAGGAATGCACAGGTGTGTTGAAACCACACTTTCATATTACTCTTTTTATGTGTGTGCCGTGGGTCAACAACACTGAAACACACAAAGCACAGGTACGTCATCCTCTGGATGAAAGTGTCCTGATAGAAAGAGAATTGTGAGTCTTGCAGGAAAGATGAAATTGTCTTCTGCCTACCCACTGTGGTGCTGGTCCTGTAAAACCAGAAGTTACCCCTCCTTGAAGTTTTCCTATGCATCTCAGAGAGAATTTTGACCTGTATTACTTACCACATCTTTGTTTGTTAATGCCTTGGGGTCATCAATGTTGTTTCTCAGCAGGTTGCAGGCAGAAAGCATCTTTTCACTTAGCTCGTATCTGAGGGAGACAACAAAATACATGGCATGTTTCAATTTTTATCTTAGAATTTCAGTACAGAAACATTTGCTTTTCTGAAAGTTCTCTGGGAATTAAAGTTTCCAGGCAAGCCATCTGCTCCCACCATGCAGAAACCACACTGGCAGCTCTTCTCACCCTCCACACTGAATGGAGATGAATGGGGGAAGAGCAACAGGAATGGAGAGTGGGAAACACATCACTTTTCTGTTCTAAGACTTGGCAACCCTTCTAGTGGAAATTCTCACCTATTGCTGTATGACTGCAGAGCACACATTATATGCTATGTGCTTTGATTACTTGATTAACAAGGAGCAATGCCAATAGTTGTGATGAAAATAGAATTAAGCAGTGGGAAAGAGCTCAAGAGGTGCCTCCCTCCCAGCTCCCATTCACTAGAACTAGCCTTTCTCATCCCACCCTGGAAATTTACTCTCTTTCTCCAGCCCTCTTTAATTTTTACACTTCTACTGCCTTGTCGTTACAAAGTCCAAAAATAAGGTCAGTGTCTGTGCACATCATACCAGGCCATAGCCAACCATCCTTGCCTACAACCTGCACAGAGGATAACGGCAATTTTTCCAGAAAATTCTCCCAAGAATCAGAGAAGCTAACACACTCATGTGTAATGTGGGCATTTTAGCCCTCATGGGTTACAAGCCAGCTGCTAGTGCTTCCAGAGTAATGAAATTCTCCACCTCTGCATGGACCATGGCCATGCATGGCCTCGTGCCCTGCCTCTTCCCCTGGGAGGGAACTGCCAGAGCAGTCAGCTTGCAAAGAACATGCTCTTTAAATACACATGGCTCTCTAAGCTGTCCTGCTGCTCTTCCTCCCAATCATTCCTTGCTAGTGTAAATATAAATTAGAGAGCTCTTTTGAGAGACCGGCCCTCTTTTTATGCCACCTGTAAAATAACAGGCTAAGCTGTAGTAGTCTGTAAGCTCAGGGCTCTTCAAAACACACAGCTCCAGGGCCTCCACGCTCTTAATTATTAATTTCTGCATCTCTTTTATTTAACAGCTGACAATTACAAATAACTTGATGCTAAGCTACATCTCCAGTGAAACACGCCATTAATTTTGTTTTAGTTCTTTTACTGCTATTATTCCACCTACATAATTTTCCAGGTTAGCACACTGGCAAACCCATTTTCTGTAAGACATCCCTTCCTTTTGCTGTTTGTTAACAAAGAATCAGTAAAAATTCACCACACTACTGTTTTCCATATGCCAAAAAAGCACAGCCTGGTCTGTCAAATCCTACCTTACACAGTCCATTACCAGCAATTTGAAAAGTACCCTATGAAACATGAAATGCTGAACAAGTGTGTGACAGCAGCCGTGAGAGTGTATCATAGTATACAATCTCGTATTGTATGAAGCACACGATCTTAGAGTGGACAGTGTCCTCAGAGCTGCATCCTATCACCTTACTGAGCACACCAGCCACTGGCTGAGATGCACTCCCAGCAGGCTGATGACCTGGTGTGCATGGCTGAAGCTTCATTTGTTTGCTTACTGACTGTTTTACAGACCAGGATGTTAACAAGGCATTGCCTGCTCCCAAGCGAGTGACCTGAGAGAGCCCCTGCTGGGGGAACCACCTGGGTCCTGCTGTTAATGAATCATTTAAAGTCAGTGGGGTCAGCTGCTGGAAAAGATGCCCTCTGACACTTTCTTCCTGCTCACATACAATCGTTTTGCCATGAAACTGCCTCTGGCTACCCACTTGAGGAGGAGGGAAGTGGGCAGCAGTCGGCCAGTGATGTGGCTGATGCTTTCTCCACCAGCACAAGCACAGCCCACACAGCTTGCCCCATCCCACGAAGCGGAGGTGACCTCCTCAGAGGCATACTCTGGAGAGGTGGGCAGCCTACCTCTCTCTGATTTCCACCTCCTCGGCCTCACACTCTGGGAGAGGAGTGTCCTTCTCTGCCCCCACGGCGCAGACCTCCGCAGCACGGGGGCTGGGCTGCTTCTCCTCTGTGTGCTGGTCGCAGGGGTACTCGGGGCCCTCGCACTCCTCCTCCGAATCTGAGGAGGAGCTCTCCTCGGAGCTGGAGTCATCGCTGGACGTGGTCTCATATCTACAGGGAGAATAGGAAGGGGCAGAGGTGTTTGCCCAGTGCCATTCCATGGTGATCAGTACCTGCTTGCACTGGTGCAAGTGGAAAAATGTCTTGCAAAAGCTTTGTCCTCTTGTTTTCTACTGAGACCTCTTCTACTCAGTGAACTCAGTGCTACTGGCAACTGACACTGCCATTATTATGTACACAGTGCATAATGAAAAAAGACCAACCTCTTTTAAACATATCTTAACATTTTGTCAGACCTTGCCTTATGCCCAAAATGAAAATTACTTTATTCAGAGTAAATTGTGTTGTTGACTTACTAGGCAGATATAAGCAGGGAAGCTAATATACATTCAATAACATTCCCTCACTATATGTAATGATATTTTTAGCTAATATGTAGGAGATTAGGTAAGTGAGATATTCAGGCTATATCCTGCACAAAGCATTTGTACTGAAGAAAAACTAATATAAGGAAAGGGCTAGGAAAGCTATATAAAAACAATTTGATGAAACCATTTTAAAGAACTTTGCAACATTCTCAAAGGGCAAGTAATATTTTAAAAAAACCCAATTTTTCATACTGTTCTCTGTATTTGTGTAGGAAGGTCTCTGTATTTATTTAACACTAAGGCAGAAAAATTAATTCTAGGGCAATGGCATCTCTTGCTGTATTGTTTAATAATATAATACTGTGCTTGTTAGCTGCCAAAGATATATACAAGTTTTCCTTACTAAAGCATTGCCTGAGAAATGTTCCCATGACTGTCTGAGGTTGTTTCATTTTCCTGTGTTAAATCTGGCAGCAATTTAATCTACAGGTATTTGAGACTGATGCCATATATGACTTGCAAGCACAAGAGGATTAAGAGAAGTTCAGCTGTTCCATTCTTCCTTCTGATCCTTACACTCAGCAGTTGCACCTCAGCCTGAAGGACAGACCAAACCTACGCAGGCACTCCTGGGTTCTTTCTCTTCTTCCCACTGTGGAAGTGCTGCAGTGACAGAGGTTTCGGAGAGAGGTCTCTTACCCGCCATTAATGCCGACAAACTGCAGGTTCTTCTTAGTGTTGCTCAAATCCTTCTTCCCGTCCCTTTTCTTCATGATAGATTTGAGTGTGTTCTCATTATTAGTACATACTGTTAGAAAGGGGAACAAAGCACTCCTATCAGTACAAATCCATAACCAGCTTTGAATGCACCAGCATTAGATGATTTTTCAAAACAACTCTGTTTTTCAACAGCTCCCTGTAAAGTTTACCATGTGAAGCTGGGGTTTTCTTATGTACAATACTTATGTACATACAGTCATGGTGTGACATGTACACTGGAAATACAGAAGAACAGCTTCAAAATCAGCTCTGGAAACTAGTTAAGCCTAATTTTCCCATCCTTCAACATGCTGCTAATCTTCATGCTGCTTTAGAAAACTGTAAGGAAAGACACGGGCTTTTTGTTTTTCTTTGCTATTTGTGAAAAACTTTTAACACTGAAACTGGTTATTCTGTTAACAAAATCTTAGTTCCTAGTGTCAGAGAGCAGCAGCTCCTTGCCAAAATGAACACATTAATAGAGTCAGCATGTTTAACAATACAGACAGCATATTTAACAAACCATTTAACAGGGTGGGTAGGTTCAGTCAAGGATGGTCTTTTAGTATTCATTGAAACAACTTTTAGACAAATCTCTATGCATAAGATAGGCAATGCATAAAATTTTAATTATTTTAAAAAATTATTAACCCCATATCTTTCAGTAGATTTTTCTTATGAAGACACTAAATGGCATTTCACTGATGTGCTACAACCTGCCATTTAAAACCTTACCACTACCTGCAAACTCAGGGTCTCACACTGTGACTTTCCCCTTAGCTGCATCTTTTCCTGCTTTTGCTTTTTTGAGAACACTGAGAACCTTCTTTAACTGTATTTCATATTCAGACTCCACCAGCATGATGAAAGGTGAATGTGAGCCAGTTATTACCATAGAGACCTGAGGCAAGCTGATCATCCGTCAGGTTAATTGGAGTGAGAGCTTTATCCTGAGAAGAAAAAGACTTCCTTCCCCGAGCAGCTTCCACCAGGGGAGTCTTCCTCTCCTCCTGAGCGGGCGCACTGTCCTGCTCCAATTTCAGCATTCGCAAATTTGAAGTTAAGTGTGTGTTTGCAAGTTGGCCGTGAGGGATGTACTCCAACGTAGCACCTGCCAAAGAAGACAGTAGGCATCACGGAGGAGTCAAACGAAAATATTTCCATCAGTACTGTGGTCAAAAGGAAAAAAAAAGGGCACTGTTTGTGCTTTAAAATACCCTTTTTGAGGCCCTAATAGGAAAAAGACTGTGATTGCTTTCTGAAAATGCAAAAACATGGCCGTGAGTTTTTCTTTTGATAAAGACATACAATGCAAGGACAAGCTATAAAGATATTGGCTTTAAGGTGCATGAAAGGAATGGTCCTTCCTTTTCCTTCTCTTTCAGTATGAGCAGTGACCTCAGCTCCTGCCACCCTGGCTCAGGGTGGGCTCACTGAGCTGCTCCTTGATGACATGCTTGAAGAGCACAGCACATTCACAGGCTCTGCAGGTTCTTTCTGCACAAACAGCAACCTTTTTATGGTACTTGTTTTTTAAAAAAATGTCATTTTCCATGAAAGCAGAATTTTTTCAGGAAATTCTCCTTTTTTTCCAGTACTCTAACTAATTCTGAAAGCTTTGTGCTTTGCCCAGTTACTGAGACAACTGCAATGAACTCCCACACACTACATTTCTTTCTTTTTGTTTTTTTTTTTTGGACAGGACTGTACTGAGCTAGTAGTTGTATTTAAATCAAATTCCAAATGTTTGGGTTATACTTTTTTCCCTTGCTGATTTGCTGGCATTCACTCACTTTTTCCCTTTGTGTATTTAAAAGGCAGTGCTAATTACGCACAGACTTTTACAGATTCCCCTGGAGTTACTCCAGCTGTGCTATTACAACTGCTCCACAGCTCTGCACAAATGCTTTTGTTTGTGGAACACACTGACTGTTTTTTTACACATGTATGCCTCCCTAAGTGATCTTGTTAGCATTCAAGGAAAAAAGAGCTGAAGTTTAACTTGCTTTAAACACTATCACTTTTTTTCTTTCACTCTCTTCTTGCATCCATGATGTGTGCCTCCATATTATTTTTTGCCTTTGTATTTATCAAGAATTAAGGCACAGCCTCCTCATTTGAACACGAATAGCACTGCACAGGGTGCTAACACACCATAGTGAGGTAAATTCCAAATGCCAACTTTTAGACACATAGCTACATCTCTGTCTAGCAAGCTGTTCTTGTTAGACTGCCTTTCCCCCTTGTTACTTTACCTCAGTAAATTTTTCCTACAGCAGGACATAACGAAGCTGATTTTTCCAAACACTGTCACTTCCCAGCAGCTTCCTCCTTTTTTGTTCCCGTTCCCACCCAAGTCTCTGAGTTGCCAACCAAGTCTCACCCTGCATGCGTTTCCCAGGGCACCTTTTTCAGCTGTGAGACCTACTGCCCAGCTCCACCACTGCTTATGGCTTCTCCATCATACAGGGGAAGCTGTCTGCAGGGAAAGGCACCCTGAACAGTCATGTCACTACAAACACAGCAAAAAAGCTTCTTAAGAGTGAAACGTGTGCATGTAAGAAGGCAGCAGCCTCCCCTGGGTAGCAGCAACCCTTCTGGAGATGTGTCTGAGCACTTGGGCACCCATGAAAAACAAGAGGGAAATCCTGCCCTTGCTCCCCCACCACTCCCCACTCTGCAGCACTGGCTGACTTTGGTCAGGTCTCTACCCAATAGCAAGCATCATCCCTCATCCAACAGCTGAGGAGAAGAGGGATGCCAAGGTGATGGAGCACCAAGCCAAAACCAATGATTTTTACACTCTCTTAGCTGAAAAACAAAGGAACTGTCTAGCTGCTTGCTTGGAGTGGTGACAGGTACAATTAAAGAGTATAAAACAGAGTAACCACTTCCAGCTGCAGCTGATGGTGGCTGCCTGGGCTGGTTTTACCAGGTCACCCCTTCTGCTCCAGACTGGCCTCTGAGGACATGGGAAGGAGTGGAGGAAACCTGCTCTGAAGCATCAGGGATATGCAAAGATTCCAAAGATGCCCAGGTTTGCTTTCAGCAGAACTGTCTGCATCCTCTGCCAGACATCACGGTTCTCCTACAAAAGCAGCCTTGACAACCATGGCGTGTCTGGAGGCACAGGTGGGCCTGTGTGTGCCAGAGCTGAGGGCAGGACTCTGGCAGGGCAGACAGGGGCTCCAGCCTGTGTGTGCCAGAGCTGAGGGCAGGACTCTGGCAGGGCAGACAGGGGCTCCAGCCTAAGGTGAACCAACAGCAGCACCTGGTGCACCCTTGTCATTTCCCTAAAGCCTGAGCCTGAATTTCCCCAGGTGTCTCTCTCCTGGCCCTGGGAAAGGAGGACAGTAGTAGACTTCCTTCCCCTGACTCACAGCCTCTCCTCAACCTCCCCAATGCAACAAGACCTTAGTAGGTTCCCTGTTCTGATTCATGCATCACTGACTGAGAAACACCACAATGAATTCAAGATATAGGGCATGATGTCCATGCCTTCCAATGAAGAAAAAAAGGGTTCTTCTCAGCTGGCCCCCGACAAAAGAGGATGACATCAAGACTCGAGGGCAAGGAGACAACAAGCCTGCATTAGGCAAACCGGTCAGAGCACTCATTCTCCCTGGAAAGCTCTTAGATGTCTACACTGACTGCATGCACAGTACCCAGTGATGAGGGGAAGAGAGCTTTGGGCCCAACTCAGCATTAATGCTGCAAGCTGTTAATTAGCATTTAATATCAGCTCCCAGCTTGAAGCTCCTCCCCTCTTCAAGACAGCCAGCATAAAGACACTTGGAGAGCACTGAGTTCAATCACAGAAAAACAGACAGGGGAAGGAGCTGTGCCACCCAACATTATGGTCAATGATTTAAGAGATTAATCTACTGCTGTGCAAACCAAAAAGGCAAATGAGAGGAGTTCCTTCTTCCTCCAACAGAACTGCAGGGCCACTGCTGGGGCTGGAGGTAGCGCACACCTCTCCAGCATGGAAATGAAACCCTGGCTGAAGACCACCACCAGTCCACACTGATCTTAAAATAGACTCTTCCTCTCACTCCACAGAGACCTCAAGTATGCTTGAGCAGAATCCTTCTCCAGGCCACGATGCACAACACCGACAGCAAATTTGGCAACAGGTCAATACTCAGTCAGGCACTGCCTCCAGACAGAGCCCTCAGGCAGACTTCCCCTGATGGTATTCCTTAGTTTATTCTCCCAGGCAAATACTGCAAGCTTGACATAAGTTTGTAAGTATTGATATAGAATAGCAAACTACAGCAGGGAGCTGTCAAGAACTTCTAAAGTATTTTGCAACACTGTAGGGGATTTTGGAAAAGTTCAGGAGTAATTTACAGGCAAAAGTATGACACAACAAAATGAAAAAACTTGCTGATTTCAGCTGTACATAAACACTCATGCAGAAAGCTGCTCTCATCAGTTTCAGAGGGAAACAAGTGATTGAAGCATCTTCAGTGGTTTAGCTCCAGTGGTTTGAAGGAATGAGAGTGCCCATTTTTAATATTTTAGAAGGAACCTCTTCTCATAAATCACTTGTGCTTCTTTTGAAAATCTCATCAATTTAAACCAGGGTGACAGCAAAACTGCTACAGAGAAGCTGCAGTTACCCATGCCATTTCTGGCATCTATAATATCTGTCTACTGTTATTAGGATGCAATTTTCATTCCTAACTGCAGACCTTTCCTCACATTTACGACAGCACAAGTAGTCATGCTGTTAGCTGGTTCAGGGGACTCAACAGATTATTTTGAATTTGCAGTGAACTCATGGTAACAGAAGTCTGGCCTTTACCTGCTTTTGAAAAATTTCCACTTAGTTTGATGGAAGCAAACCTAAGTGTTATTATAAAAACAATTTAGCTTGACAATACTTTTATCCCACTGGAAATCAAGAGAAATGCAGACAAACTGGGGGATTAAACAGTATCAGGATGAGAACCTAGCTCTGGCTGGAACATCACAGGCTTCTAGCTTAAAAAAGTGCACAAGCTTATTACTAAGTGGTAGCTGCACAAAGATTTTATTTTTAACCTGCTGGCCGTCAGTGCAAGCATTTATTTGCACAGTATGTTTGCAATAGTCAGTGATACAAGCTACACATTCCCCACCAAAGACAGTGCACAAATATCGTCTGGTACATACACAGCAAGGAAATACTCTCTTTCACACTGCATGATTTCTTTGCAGTAGCAATAAGCTCATTATAAAATTATTTCAACTGAAGCACTCTAAGTGTCTTCCAGTAGCTTTACATCTTCATGCCTAAAAAGTTATTTTTTAATACAAATAATTTTAATCCGCTTCAATTTGGTCTATTTTTCAGAACTGTTGGAAGAAAAAACCCCATTCTACTAAGGTAAATAAAAAGGCAGTGATGAGCAAACATGTTATGTTTAAACATTTACAAAGATTGATAGTAACCCATCCAACCGATAAATTCAGTACCTTCAAAAGACTAGAGCGCAGTTTCATTTTAAAAGGTACTTTTGAGCCATTTCAAGTTAAAAGTCAGTGAATTTAGAAGTTCAAAACAAGAAATTGCCACACATGGGCTTTTTATACAATAAAATAACAGAAGGCAGATTCTCGTGGGGCCCTGGCATAGGTAGACGTTGAACTACCATTCAGATCCAGGCAAAACACTCCCTTTTTAGGAGTAGGATGAGGGCTGTAGTAAGAGAACTGCAAGAACAATCTTGTTTTCACACTCTCTTTAGCTGTTTTCTCTGTGCTCAGAAGCTGCTTCCCACCCCCAAACTGGATTGTGAATCCAGTTTGTTGAAACTGGAAGTTAAAACCAATTCCTTTCATTAAACTGTCCAGAAAAGATCACATATCTTTGAATCAGCTTCATCCTATTTATGAAACACTCTCTTTTCCTAGACAACTGTGTGTGAAGCTCGGTGAAAGCCATCCTTCATTTTCCTGAGGAGTCGTGGATCACAGTATCTTATGATGCTGGGCACAGCACGAAGGTCAGCTCAGAGAACTTCTTTCTTTCTCATTCATGAGGATTTGATTTTCTCAGCTGATGCTTTATTGTTGCTGAATATGACAATACTTCCTTGGGAAAAATGGGAATCTCTTGCCATTAAGTATTCATAGATGTGCCTGTTACCATGGGAGCTGATCTCCCAACAGCTCAGTGCCTCAACATTATAAACCTGTGCCACAGCACAGGGAGAGGACTGGGGCTCCATCTAACAGACAGCACAGCAGGCTGCAGCCTGCCACTCTCTAAGCAGCAATAAGGGAAAAACAATCTCCACTGTGGCAAATTATGCTATTTGCTAACTGAAGCAGAAGCCAGGAGATAGAGCAGCTTTTGGATTCAAACACTGCATGTAGTGCTACCAGAGAACCAAACCAGTAAATATTGTAATGCTAATAATGACAACAGTAATAAGCTTGTGCTAACATGTGACCAGGGAAGGTATATCAAACCTCTTTGAAGAGGTTTAGGGAATTAAATTCAAATAATGTCTTTATAGGACAGTTACTGACCAGGTCTCTGCTATTCTTCTGATATAACTGGACGGATATTTAAAACAGAGAAAACCCTGCTAAACACCCTAGCTTCTAATACAGAGGTTGGTGCCATTTTTTAATGGCATTCCCATTTGAGCTTTCCATGTTGCCACAACTAGCAGAAACCACCTGCCACGTGAAACATGCAGAGGAGGCACTGTGCTCCTGAAACACCAGCCAGACAGACGTAAATAAACAGTACTCGTGTGGCACACAGGTGGGACCATCTGCATGGCTGCAGATGCACTACCTTCCAGGGAATGTGGAAAGTGCTTCACACATGTCAGTCGCCTTCCCAGCACACTGATGGATGGATGGATCCTGTTCGTTACATAAGCAAGGACATCTGTACAGAAACTTCATCTGGTGATTAAGGCATACCTCTATGGCAGAGCTGGAGCTTAGGGCTTCCTCCACTTGCCTAGACATAGGTACAGCCACTGTCCACAACTTCACACCATCACCACCATACCTGTGCCACATCAGCACAGGCTTCTGAGCCTCAGGCATGCCCCACGTCTTCAACTGCAATAGCGTGATCCATGCTGCCAGGAAAGAAGTTACTAACCGGTCAAACTACACAGTCTTCGAGAGAAAGGGCTGCCAAACACAAGAGCTGTAAAGAAAAACAGCTTTCTCCAGTTTCCTGCATTACAACTGACAACACGGGAAAAGATGACAGTGTCCACACTACCTCATTAGTCCTACACACCAATTTGGGAGAACCAGGGGCTTCTCACATCACCATCATTCTTTTGGTCTTTCCATTGTCCCTCAGCCTGATTCCCCAGTTCTAGTTAAAACTTAGAAGTTTAAAACCTTAGAAGATCTTTCCACCAGATGGCACATCAATACTTCCTTACCCTTGAGACTTTCTGGCACTACTTTCTTTCACTTCACTCCCTGAAGTTTTAACTCAAGAAGCTGCCTCCTTCCTCATGATGATTAATCAGTGTAATGCTTCCACTGGGATGCTCAGTTAGGATTGTTCTAAAAAGCTGCTATAAAACTGATATCTAAAGATCACTGAGGCAAAATACCCATGCATTTTCAGGTCAAACATGCTCAGGTAGTTTTTTAGGGCATGGCAGATCAGTTGTTTTTAAATACCATTCTTGAAAACTCCCTGCCAGTGAAAGACATCCACCTGCAACACTTGTAAAAAGTCCATGTAATTAGGACCCACACAAGTGACATTAGGCTTGTGGCTGGTATCTTGCAAAACACATCACACGAGCATTCAAATCTAACATCCTGAAACTTCTTTAAAAACTGAGTGCAACAAACAGAGGAGATGAACTCTTCTCCCTTTAGGCTTCCCATATGCTGTCTGGTCTAAGAATATGGATCAGTTAGCATCTAGGCCTGTGACCCACATCCATATGGGTAAGCTGGACACACATGCTGCCAAGGGCAGCTAACATGACTTTGCAGAGTGGAAATGTGCTCATCTGGCCAGCAGGTCTGAACTCCCTCAGGTCACTAGGGCTTCTGAAAGACAGCATATATGTAAATAGGAGTTGCCATGTCACAGAACAGAAGGTGATTATTTTTCAACAAGTGAAATACCAATTGCTAATAGACTTGGTTCAGAGATCATCTGAGGTGTCTAGAGATGAGAACTACCAGCCTCTGTCCTGCTCAGCAGGCTCCAGCTTTCCTGCCTGCATCTCCATCACCTACCACAAGCTGTGTAAGGGAGGGTGAGATGGCAGAGGCCCCTGCATCACACCCTGTCTCCCCAGCAACAACAGGGAGAAAAATCTGCAAAGCTGGGAACTTGACTAATGTCAAGTCTACCTCAGAAGCAGCACAGACCACTGAGCCATTAGCATGGCAAACTGGTACTCAAATCATATGCCTCAAAGCCAGCTCAGGTATTTTTGCCCTAAAAGAAACTGGCCTCTAAGAGATGCTTCTTAAGAATGCTCTTTGAATAAAACATTAAAGATGATGCTACTGATGCTAATTGGAAACCAGACACTTCTGCCTGTATTTTCAGCCTGTTTTTCTAAGAAAATGAGGCTTGTGAGGTTACATGTCTGTCAATAACTTAAACTCGATTGCTTATTTGAACTGAACTGGAATAGAGACTCAGTGCTTGGAAGGCTTTTTGTGTTTACACAGGTTTTACAGAAATCAGTCTGAGATTCAGGTGTGGAGAAAGGGGCACTGGCTGACTTCACTAACACAACACCTGAAAAGATACATCCAAGAGAACTAAATGTGAGGAAAGACTCATTAAGAGCTCACAAGCTATCATGAGATACTGATGCATGGGAAAAAAAAAAGGCTTTATTAGTTCCAGTAATTACAGAATTATTCAAGTTAGTGCTTCATTCAGCAAAAAAATTTTCTACAGAACTATGTACCACATGATCTGTAAAACTACAGGAACAGGCAGCAGGACCAGCAGATAAATGTATTTTAAGGCAGTATTTTCAAAATTAATAGAAAGAGATGGGGTAACATTTCAGGCTTAAGACCTCTTTTCCACTCCAATTCTCCATGAGTCTAAACTGTTATAGCCCATAGTTTGATTTATGTATGCAGTCCAGCCATGTAGTTCCCACTAGGGACTAAAAATAAAGAAATTTTACACTCATCATCCACAGCTAAAGATAATGGCATTACAAGCTAAAATAAAATTATTCCAGAATAATTTTATCAGGAATGTGAAATCTGAATCCAAGTGAACATTTTTAGTAAATATGATCTATTGCTCCACCTCTGTCTAAATACTTTCAAGCCTCTAGACTACGCATTCGATACTGTGCAGTAAAAGCTGGGAAAGGAATTAAGGATTTACAGCTAGTGATAACTCTGGTTCACTGTTTTTACAGACACTTTTGATGTGTGCTAGATACCCTTATTATTATTGTATCACTACTTGTAAGAAGACTAGACTGCACCAGAAAGGTAATAACTTTGCTTATATAGTATCATATTGCATGTAAGGAGACAGAATACCATATATTTCCCTTACTGCTACATAAATGTTGCTTATTCCTTCACTGTGGGAACCTAAACCTTTTACCTCAGGTCATTAAATGGATGATTCTATGCAGCACATCAACATTGAAAACAATCAGATTTACCAAGCTGCATTTTAATAAAACCAGATAAATTTTAAGACAGTAAGCAAGCTGTAAGAGCTTTATATAGTTATCTGGATTAGCCAATAACATTATGCTGACATTAAAAAGTTACTTACACCAGCGTTCTGTCCTAATTCAGCATCTACAATACAAATGCATTTTTCCTATCTCCTTAACTTCTTGTTTCAGTCACTGTATGGCAGGAGCAAAAAGGAAGAATTTGACAGCCACCACCAGGCATTACATACTGGTTTCCAGGAAGCCACCATTTATAAATTTAATAGTAATGTGGTTGGATTCACCAGTAAGATATTAGAAAAAAATGGTTACATTTTAAACTAGACTATCAGACACATTAAAAAAAATTAAAAAGTAATCAACTCTACCCCAGGGAATAAAGAAATTCCTCAAACTAATTGTCTATACTTTTAAATTAATAAATAAAAGGCAACGAGTATTTAAATCCCAATTCTTGCCTTTCCTGAGTGTCACCAAAACATCCAGCAGTAATTATGCCTTTCAAACACAAGGTTATAATTAGGGATTACGACAAGCAGTTACTGGAACAGAGAAAGCCCAAGATGTGGTTTCTGTGAAACGCTCTGGAGTTGCCTATTATAAAGCAATCAGCCCTGCTGGAATGGGGAAAGCACCCCACAGGTCCCTGTCTGAGCAGCACAAGGAACAAAGACAATGGAAGAAACACTACAAAATCCAGGGAAAGGTCTGTGGAAACAAGTCAGTTTGATACAGACACTATCTGTGACTTTCAGCTCTGTCCAATCTGACACTGATGTTTTTAAAAAAATGTACGCCAAATTCAAAATTCCAAACCCATGGGCATTAATCTCAAATACTCATAAAGTTATACAATGAAGTCAGCCTGTTGCACAGTGGTTAAACCTTTCATAATTTTAGACACCTCTCTTGCATGGTCAGAGCTGTGGCACCATCATCATCAGGACCTTCAGAGACTGCTGGACAGGGAGAGATAAAACTGCCTCTGGTTTTCCAGCTACCGGCGATGGGCTGGACAGAATATCCAATGAGCACATTCAACAATGCTCTGTGCTTCCTTGGGGAGGGCTACACAGTGGCTTCCAGACTGAGAGCCTAGTAGGCAGTTGATCTGCAGCCCTGGGAAAGAGCTGGCCAATGCACCAGACGCGTGCCCGGACGCTGGGCTTACCTGACGGGGAACTTCTCTCCATGCACTGCTTCTGAAGGTCCAGGCTCCGCAGCTCCTCCGTACTGGTGTATTTCATGACAGAGTTGATGGAGGTGAGGGTGCTGATGAGCTGTGAATTCAGAGATCCAATCTGGGAGTGGGGCTGCCCAAAGGCTTCTGCCAATTCACTGTAGTTTTCAGCAAGCAGCATCTGCTGTTCCTGCAGCAGCTTCTGCACGCGTTCAATGTAGTGGTCCAAGCCTGTCCTCAGCTCCGGTGGAGGCAGAGGGCTCTCCAACTGACCACTGACTGGGTTGCACACAGACTCTCCCCCAACACCTATGCTCCTGGTGCCAGTCGGAACAACTGGCAATGGAGGGGGTCCACAGGCGATGCTCCTCATTTTTAGACCAACCAGGTAGTTCTCATGAACACTTATCTGTCCAATGCCACAGTCTTTGGTTTTTATTGCAGAAGGCTTTTCAAAGCCAGGGTGGCTAGAGAGCACGGTGCCCACTCCAACTGAGCGCATCTTAGCAGATGCGTGTACGTCCTTCACCCGGCCATCCCCTATGGCCACGCTCCGCAACTCCACACTGTCCGTGCTGGTCTGCTTGTCACAGCTGCTCAGAGTGGTGTTAGTCCCACAGTCCGCCAGGCAGGCCACCTCCGTGCTGGTGCACTGGCTCACCATCTCCAAAGCAGTGCTGGTTTGCTGGCTGGCTGTGGAAGGCACGGCCATCACCATTGCCTCTGCCCTGGGCACAGCCTCTGTGGCTGTTTCACGGGACACGTGTTCCTTGGGCACACAAACCACCACGTTCACCGAGCAGTCCCCGCAGCCCACAGACCTCACCGCTCCAACCGCCCGTGCCATCTGGCAGGGGCTCGGCATCTCCACCGGCTCCTCCGTATTGACGCCCGTCTCACAGACGCTTGTCTCTGTGCCCACCGACTTATCATGCAGCTCCACGGACCGCTCTGTAGCTTGATCTTGCACCTCTGCCCGCTCCCTCACCAGCCATCGGCTCATCAGGAGCTCGGGGCCCACAGCTGTGCTCCGCATGGCGGGTCTGCAGGAGGTGCCGATGCTGCGTGTCTGCAGATGGTTCCCCACTGATGAATCAGCAACGTCCACGTGGTCTCCCACCATTTGGTCTCTCATTTGTATGACAGCCTCCACCATCCTACTGACAACACAGGGCTGAGCCATCACAGCTTTATCCACCTTTTTTCGAGACCCAGCTGCCTGCAACTCCTGTTTTAATTTGGTCATTTCCCTGTCATGGGTGGTTTCCTTTAACTGAACCTCTAGTCTGTAAATCTTCTCCTTAAGGGCTTCGATGGTCTGCTGCTGAAGCTCTATCTCTTTCTCAACCTCTGTAGACAATCCGAGCATGGCCTCTGTCACCCCAACTCCACACTCCCTCATTTCTTTCTCTGTTCCCACAGCTACTTCTTTGTGTTGCCTTGCAGATCTGTTGTATATAACAACATCGTTCATATTCTCATCAGCACCCACAGCAACAGATCGGGCTTCTTTTGTCAGACCTTCTCTGTTCACCCGAAGGTTTGCTGGACTTTCATAGCTGCTATCTTGGATTTTTTTCTCCAGGGCTTGCATCTCAGCAGTCAGCTGCCTGAACTCCTCTATCCTCTGAGAGCTCTGCTCCACACTCTCCATCTCTTCCTCACAATCTATATACAGTTCTCCACCTCTTCTCACCTGAGACATGTGTTCCCACTGCTCTGCATTTCCTGCACTGTAGGATCGCTTTCTGAAACCGTATGTGTCATTTTGAGCGGCCTTCCTGTGGCTTTTGAGTTCAGCCATCATGTGCCTCTTCTCCTCCTGCAACACTGAAATTTTGACCTGCAGCACAGGAATAGTCTTGACTTGCTCCTCGAGCTCCTTGAGACGCTTGAGGGCAACTGCCATTTGCTCCCTGATGTGCTGCAGATGCACTGGGCTCACGTTGGTGACCGGCGTGGATATTCCCGAGCTCATGGGGCTGTGACGAATGGAACTGCCCAAGGAGGAGCTGAAACAGGCACCATAGTCGCCGTTCCCCTGATACCCGTTCTGCAGGTGCTGAGACATGTGACCGTACCCACTGGATCCCACGAAAGAGGGGAGAGAGCTCGTGGAGCCCATGCCTCCAAAGCTGGAAAGCCGAGGCCTGCGGACATCTCCAGGTGTGACCTGCATCATCCTCTCCTGCTCCAGTCGCCTCCGTGTTTCCATGAGGGTTTTTGTTACCAGGAGGTTGTGCCGAGGAGGCTGGGGGGAGGGAGGAGGAAGCTGTTTATTCTCTGGGACAGTTAAGTATGTAGGAGATACTTCAAAGGAAACTGAGGGTTTTGCAGGGACGGACAGGGTTACTTGACTCCTCGCTGCCAGAGACTGCTTGTTTTCATCACTGTTTGATGAAGAGAGAGACTCTGTGGAGGTCCAGCCACTGCACCGGCCACCAGAGTTCTTGGTACCCACCGAGGCTGGTGCAGCTTTCCTCCTCTTTCGTATATTTAGTTTCTTAATGGTATTCCCCTTCTGTATATCATCCACGTACTTCAAAAAATCTAAGTCTAGCTGGTAGCCATAAGGTGTTTCCACAAAATAGGGGTCTTTCCGTTCTTTTTCATCTTCTCCATTTATAGTAGCTTCCTCTTTTTCTGGAAAAGAAGAAACAAAATCAGCATTCGGTAAACTACACACTCACATACAAGCACAGAAAGATGGGTGCTCACTGCGTGCCAGAGGCAGAAACTGCTGCTGCAGCTCAGCAAACAGACCGACTTTCCGCTGACTGACCCTTAACACTAAATCCCGATTAACTTTTTAAAAGTTAATCAGTGGGTTTTCAAATGCTGAGAAGTGCATACCCACATAAACATGAACACATGCATACACACAGATAGTGTCTGTTAATGAAGGGGCACAGCCAGTAGCTCAAAGCTGTCCTTGCCAGCCTTCCCATGCCTCACCAACCTCCCACACATGCTGTCTTATCATGTGAAGACCACAGGATTACAACATACCACATGCATCATTGGAAACCAACTTCTCTAGAGGGTGCATTCAAGCAGGCGATGAGAACTCTGACCCCGCTCCTTATGCAACCAATGCCATTAGACTTTACACAGCTCTGCAGCGCTGTTTTATGGCTCTGGGAAGTGTGCTCTCACCTCAGCTCATATTACTTCCACCAGCACCTCTGCCTCTTTCATTTCAAACTCTGTGAAGCCCCCATCACCATGTCAGGCAGGAGGAGCCCCTTCCAGCAGGGTCCCGAACCCCACTGCTCAGGGACAAGAATCATACAAGAGGTGCACCCGCCTACCGTCCACACGCAGGACTCGCCCGTTCCCAAAGCAGTCTAAATAAAACTTCAATACATCTGCTGGGTTTTCTCAGGCTGCGTATTTATATGCAGCACTGCCATGTAACCTGCTCCTCCTGGCCTCATATTTGGCAGGAGGAAAAATACAAATAAAGGAAAAAAACCAAAGCAAAACAAAAACAGAAGAACAACTATTGCAAGCTATGCTCTGGAGGAATAATAAAAGACGGCTTTCCGGTTACCTGACTTAGCCACATGTCTCTGCCCCCACACTGCAAATTTTCCAGCCACGTATGGCTGTCCCAGCTTCATGTGTCACACGCCGGAGCCCTGCCTCCCTCCAGCTCGCTGCTGCTTCGCCCCATAAGGAAGAGCCGTCCGCCCCCGCGCTCCGCCCGCCGGGCTGCCCCTCTCCGCGGGCTGCCCCTCTCCGCGGGCTGCC
Source organism: Rhipidura dahli (assembly GCA_013399225.1). Lineage (NCBI taxonomy): Eukaryota > Metazoa > Chordata > Aves > Passeriformes > Rhipiduridae > Rhipidura > Rhipidura dahli. The sequence continues at coordinate 146,618 of VXAC01005209.1, read as the reverse complement.
CCTCTCCGCGGGCTGCCCCTCTCCGCGGGCTGCTATCGTGCCTGGGCGCGGACTCTTCCAAAACGAGAGCTGCAGGAGCCGCGTCTTCTTAAAGGAATGGAAGCCTCAGGGGAGGAGGAGGTAGGGGGCAGAGAGAAAAAAAAAAAAAAAAAAGCTCTCGACTTACTGCAACTACAGGAAGTGACTTAATGTTGCACTAAAAAGGTTTTCGGCAGGGGGGAAGCTCCTGTTTTTCCAGTCTCCTTGGCATACTTAAGAAAAGCTTTGCCAGTGTAACTTACAGACACTGTAACTGCCTTCACGGCGATCCGTCAGGCTTTTGGCTGCCACAGGACATCCCGAGTAGTAGATGGGAGGAAGGCGCTGCTTAGAAGAACCTACCATCCCCAGTTCGGGAAAAGAATAGAATGGAGGCACAGACGCGGGCAGAGAGCGACAGCAGTGGGACCGACCAGATCACCTTAGTACCTCGGTTCTGCAGTGTAGACAGACGGTTCGACAGACACAAACACCCTCCCCCCCCAGACCACATGTTTCTGCTGAAAGACCAGAGTGTCAGTATGGTGTGGTATTTACTTACAGATACACTCAAAATAGCCATCTAAATACCAGTGGAAGCAAAAATACATGCATATAAAAACACTTCATACACATAAGGACACACAGCTCAGTTCTGTCCACTAGGACTGCCTCAATGTCAGACAGAGGAAAAATCTCCAGGACTCCCACTTGCCAAGGAGGGAATGAGAGCATATTCTCTGAATTGCTCCTCTTCCTCCCTGAAGTCAGTACTCTGTTCCCAGATTCCCATGCTGGCTCCATTCCCTGCAGACAAACAACTCTCCACACCCCACGGCTCCACACCCTAAGGCTGGTCCCGCCTGCACCCTAGGTTTGGCCCCACTCTCTCCTTGTCCCTTATTCCTGCTACCCTTCTGGGTTCTTTTTGCTGCCTTCTCATGCTTTGGATTTCTCACCCATTTTCTCTACTTACATCCATTTGCTTGCACCACCAATTATAGGCCAAAAACTGGTTATACTCTCAGCCCTCATCTGAGGTTTTGTTCTAGTCACTTTACCCACCCCATGTAAATTCAAGCTCCATTGGTTTTACCTGTTGTCCCATTTTTTCCAGTTCCTTTCCTCTGCTTGTATTGGTCCTTGTCCTACCCAGCAACATTTCTGATTCTCCCATCACTACACCAGTGAAGTCAGTTTCTCTGAACTGTCCTTGGGCACAATGCTTAAGTGTTGGATGGGAGAGGGAAGAACAGACTCTTCCTCTCTGGAAGGCCTAGGACTTAAGAATTAATGCACCATTGGAAAAATATTCATAAGACCTCTAAAAAGACATGCAAATCTCATGTTCAGTCATGGGAGTTGAACTGGGATCTCTTACATACTTTCTTCTTCACGGAATTAAGATTGCTCAACAGAAACCTATAAAAAACCAAACAGTAATAAAGAAACAACCACAGTGACACTGAATTGCTCACTAAACTTCTCCACAACACGTGCAGACAGCTCAGTGTCTTCACAGTGGAATCTCTCTGGTCCTCAGCTGGAGCTGGCAGCAGTGCCAGGGTGCAGTTTGCATCTGGCTCAGCACAAGGCGGTGCGTGGAGCTGACTGTCTGCTGCTTCTCCTTAAAACAACACAGCGGGCATTCCACCAGCGCCATCCCAGCATTGTCCATTGATCCCTGGAGACGCTTCTTGATACGTTAAGACAAACGAGGATCAGGCATGCAATCCACTACCACCAACACAACACTGATGCAGCATGCAGCAGCTGTGCCAAGCCTTTGTGCATTTGGTTGTCTCAGAGAAAGGGCCAAAATGGGTGTGCCTGTTAAATATGAAACAGAACAAAATGGATGGCTGTTCTGAAGCAATAAAAATGGTTTTGTGGGCTCCAAAAGGAAAAAAAATAGATAATAAAAATGAAATTAATGAACACCTGGTAAAGCTGCAGCCCTCTTTCTCAGCCCTTAGGTAGTGGATGAACCATGGACAAACTTACTTCCTAGCTTTGGTGGGTGAGTACCGAGTGCTACACCAGCGGGTACCCCAGTTTAACCTCAGAGGAAGCAGTGTCCCTTCATGCCCAAAAACCTCAAGTGAGCAAAAGATTCCTATGCCCACGTGCAGAGAAGTATTACAGCAAATACCACACAGTACAAACACTCTTGTTAGGCTCCTTGTCTCATCCTTGGGCAGCTGATTGTGGACACTGCTGAAGTTAGAACTATTCCCTAGCCTCTGCAGAACATCAGGCAAATATTAATCACGTGTGCAGATGCACAAACACATACACTTTTGTCTGTACGAATGCTGCAGACACTCTTGTTTTCATAGAAAAGGAAGGTTGGAAAAGGCCTTTAAGGTCATGAAGTCCAACTGCAATGAGACACAAACACATCATGTTTTAAAGCCAGTACCAGTGAAGTAGAACACTCTGTGAAGCATAGAGACCTCCTTGTGGTACTGTCATTATTAATGCATTTCTCCAGAAGTACACAAAGACTTCATTTCCCTCTCCCTGCTGCAGGATAACCATCGTCAGAACACAAGTGGCATTTAAAAAATGTACTCCTCAGTTCTCACTTTCACTACTGCTGGGACTGGCTCTGTCCAAACATTTCAGTCTTGCCAACCAACNCGGGCTGCCCCTCTCCGCGGGCTGCCCCTCTCCGCGGGCTGCCCCTCTCCGCGGGCTGCCCCTCTCCGCGGGCTGCCCCTCTCCGCGGGCTGCCCCTCTCCGCGGGCTGCTATCGTGCCTGGGCGCGGACTCTTCCAAAACGAGAGCTGCAGGAGCCGCGTCTTCTTAAAGGAATGGAAGCCTCAGGGGAGGAGGAGGTAGGGGGNGTTGGAAAAGGCCTTTAAGGTCATGAAGTCCAACTGCAATGAGACACAAACACATCATGTTTTAAAGCCAGTACCAGTGAAGTAGAACACTCTGTGAAGCATAGAGACCTCCTTGTGGTACTGTCATTATTAATGCATTTCTCCAGAAGTACACAAAGACTTCATTTCCCTCTCCCTGCTGCAGGATAACCATCGTCAGAACACAAGTGGCATTTAAAAAATGTACTCCTCAGTTCTCACTTTCACTACTGCTGGGACTGGCTCTGTCCAAACATTTCAGTCTTGCCAACCAACCTCTATTAAATTATATCCTATCCAAGGCACTACACAGGAACATCAGTATATTAAAATATTGAGTCTGCTCCACCTGAGTCCACACTAACCATGGCAGCTTCCAGACCAGGAGAACTGGAAAAAGAATAGAATATTTATTATCTGTGCTGCAGGACTTCTCAGGAAGACAAAAGCAAGGGAAATGTGGGCACACACTGCAAGACAGAAAAACTGTATAGTAGACCTGCCTTGGAGGATCCAAGAAGAGCAAAGAGATGCAACTGAAGATGTATTTCCAAATTGAAAGTCTGAGGTGCCTTGAAAAATACAGACATCACAGGTTAAGCCTGCTCTCCCCATCTGGTTACGATATCTGCTCTAATGCATTCTTATCATGGATCTGACTGCTACTAAAGTAGTCTTTTTCACTGAAATATTGATGCGAATAACAGTCTCCTTCCAGAGCTGTGGCATAAGATAATTCATAAAGAATGCTGCAAAGGAAAAAATACAGAGGCAACAGCTGGCATAAATGGAGTCAAATCAGTATTTTTATATGGTCAACTTCAATTTGAAAAGTTCTCTGGGGCAGGAAAAGGAATTTAAAAAAAAAAAAAAAGTTCTGACTTTTTGACTAGTTACTACAACAGAGGAAAAACTGGTGAGTTTTTCCCTTCTCCTCCAAGCTCCAAAACACTGCTTTTGTTCTTTTATTTTTCTTCTCTTTAGCATATATAAATGACTGTCAGCCTCACCTTCAGAAAAGATCCAAAACTGAGGCTGAGCACTTAAAAAAAAAAAAAAACCAAACTGAATATTTGACCATTTTTTCTTTTATTCTCCTTTTCAAGTGTTGGTGGGATTTGAATATAAACTAAACAAAACCACAACAAAACCTCTTGGAAAATAGACCTTAACCTTCCACACTCATTTTATCAGCTTTCTCTTGACTAGCAACATACAGAAGGTGTCATGAAACTACTTGCTCCCCAACAATTCAACTAGCCTAGTACTGTTTTCGAAAGCGCTAGTGGGGAAAAAAACCAGATGACCTAAAAGATTTTTATTTAATTCCAAGAATCTAGAGGGGAAAACTTACAGAAACAACAAGTAATTTCTGTACTTTTCCAGACACAGCAGGAGCATCAAGTGTTTTATTTTTCCCTTTGCAGTTGAAGCACAAAGTGGCAGTGTGAAGGACACCACAGGTGTGGAGTACACACTGCGCCAGCTGGCTGCTCGTCTTCTGCAAGGAGGAAAGGCACAGCAGCACAGCAGCCAAGCTGCTCATGATCATACCCAGTGCTGGGTGCTGGGATGGCCCAGCTCTGCTGGTACGAGAATACAGCACAATTGCACCACTGCCCACAACACTACACACTGTACTGTGGATGTGGCTGGTAACACTTTCCTCTCTTTTTCTGTCATGCAAAAACAACCAATAAATACTGCCTTGTAAGGAAGGTAATCTCTTTTGCTCATGGTCAGCTACAGTTATGCCCCAAGCAAATGGGATTTAACTCCTGATGCACCTGATGCTGTTGGGTATAGGGTACTACAATCCAAACCAAAACTCCCCAGCCAGGGAGGGATAACAGACCCTGCTACCAAACCCACACTTACAGGTGTGGAGGATTCTCCTGTTACAGACGAGCATTTACTGCACATTTTACAAAACAAATAAATCTTCAGTGTAAAATGTTTGCTGCAAATTTAATCTGAAAGAAAAATGAGGAGTAGAAGACTCGGAAAACATCTCTTTATGGTTTTTAGATTACTTTCCAAAACTTATGTGTCAGTACCCCAGCTGGAGAGCTGACTTTTAAATCTGACATCAAAATACTCAGTGCTTAAGGTGGGGGTTGTAATCAGAAAATGGGGGATAGCAACTTCCCTGATGATAACAGAGAAGGGCTGAAGCTACGCCACTGAATAATAAACAAGGTTTTATTCCACAATGTAGATGCTCCAGCTCAGATATTTGCAGTGGTAAGCTGCAGACGTGAATTAAGGACAGCACTTTAAGTCAATGAACATAAGCAGTATCAGTTGAAGAGACATGGTTCAGATGGCTGCTGTGTTTTGCTTGGGTTGTGAACACAAACACCAGGGCACTGGGCTAAGACTGCACATTTACCATGCAACACTGGTAAAAGAAAGAATTTAAAGAATCAATCCGCTCTTTTAATACCATGCTTTTTCTAGAAATAGGAGAAAAATTCAAAACAGTCACAACCACAATGCAAATAACATTAAAAGCATCACTACATGCCCTCACAGAAAGTGCCTCTCCAGCTTTCTTGCAGGCCCCCTTAGATACTAAGAATGTTGCTGGAAGGTCTCCCTGGAGGCTTCACTTCTCCGGGCTGAACAACTCACAGTTTCTCAGCCTGTCTTCATAGGAGAGATGCTCCAGCCCTCTCATCATCTTAATGACCCTCCTCTGAACTCACGCCAGCAGGTCCACATCGTTCTTATGCTGGGGGATCCAGACTTGGGACACAGTATTCCAGGTGGGGGCTCACAAGAGTGGAGAAAAGGGGGAGAATTGCCTCCCTTAACCTGTTGGTCACACGTCTGTGGATACAGCCCAAGGTGCAGTTGGCTTTTTGGGCTGCATATAAACATTGCTGGGTTATGTAGAGCTTTTTGCCAAACAACATCCCCAGGTCCTTCTCCCCCAGGCTGCTCTCAGTCCATTCTCTGCCCAGCCTGTAGTTGTGCTCGGGATTGCCCCAACCCAGGACCTTGCACTTGGTATTACTGAACTTGAGGACACAGGCCCACCTCTCAAACCTGTCAGTCCTTCTGGATGGCATCCCTGCCCTCCGGAGTGTTGACCACACCACATGGCTTGGTATCACTGGCAAATGTGCTGAGGGTGCTACCACTGATCACATCACCAGTAAAGACATAAAACAGTGCCAGTCCCAATACTGACCCCTGAGAGGGGGGTCACTGATCGTTATTTGGACATTGAGCTCTTGACCCAAGCTCTTTGGGTGCAAACATCCAGCCTATTCTTCATACATCCATCAAATCCATGTCTCTCCAGTTGAGAGACAAAGATGCCATGTGGGACAGTATCAAATACTTTGCACAAGTTCAGGTAGATGACATTGGTCAATCTTCCCTCATCCCACCATCCACTATAAGCCCACCCTGGAAGGCCCCCAGATTTGTTGGGTGTGGTGTGCCCTTAGCAAAGCCATGCTGGCTGCCAGCAACCACCTCCTTATTTCTCACGTCCATCATTTTCAGGAGGATCCCCTCCACGATCTTGCCTTTCCCTGAAGCAAGACTGACGGGCCAGCTCTTGCTTTGGTACTGGTGATCAGATGGATGCAATAGTCCACTGTCACCTCCTCCTCAGGGGTCAATTAATCAACCACGGAACTATTTCTTAAAACCTTGTAGAGGTTAAGAAGAGACTTTAGCTTCTCTTATTCTTCCTTTTGGTACGTTTGCCAGCTATGACAGAGCATTTTGGTATCACATAGGAAATGCACAGAATGCTCATCAGCCAGCTAATCAAAGGAGCGTATATGTAGTGAATAGCCTTTTTGGTGTTAGAATGGGGTCTTTCAAGGTCACATTACCTATTTTTACACAATTAAATGTTTACTTTCACATGGTACAAAAAGACTTACGTACAGACGTTATATCTGAACATCACATAACCACAGCTAAAAATTATTTCTGTGAGCTGAAAGCAAAAACCACCTTCCAAAAACACACCTCTTAACCCTCTCTAGTCTTTTTAATGTCTAAAACTTTTACTTCTAGAATCTCTGAACTGAAAACTTGCAGCTCAAACAGAAGTTCATTTAAACTAGAAAATACATACTCTAAGAAAGTTGTGCAAATTAATTAACCCTGAATAAAAAAACTCCTTTTTTTATGCAAAATATGTTCCTGGGGAAGTAAAAAGCACAGCCATCTTGAGAGTGATTGCAAAATGACCCCTATAAAAATTCACAAAATCTGCTTTGTATTATTGACAACTCCCTTATTTGAGGTTGATAATAAATCTCCTTTTCAACATACTTGGAATAGTTTGGTATCTGGCAGTTTGGTGCGGGCACATCTTGTGTGTGCACCACCTCAAGCCATTGACAAAAAAAACCTAAGAGACTAGGCTGTTTTGCCTGTGAGTTTCTGACTCACAGGTCCCAAGGGCAGTCAAACTACGAGTGGCAGGAAGCAGGGCATGGGTGGGAAGGGATACAGTCATTAGCTTAGTCTGCTAAGTGCCCCACCAGCAGCAAGGAAGAGCACAGCAGAAACCGTGGTGGTGACTGCTCCCGTTACCAACAGCACTGCCACCTCTGGATAGAAACAACTGAAAACAGTGGCCACTTTGGCCAGTTGCTGTCACAAATCCACCTGTGGGTGTTCTGGGGCTTTGAGCACGACCAGCAGGTCTACTATCAGGCAAGTCAGAAACAGCCTTAGTTGCAACTGATGTGCTTCCCATATCCTCCACCAATGCCCCATTAATGCCCACATCAGCCAGTGTAACTGAGAAAGAAACAGCTTGTCTTACACTGAAAGCAAACCTCTGAATTGGTGACGGGGGGCTCAATTGTCTCAAACACAGAAAATGCTCTCCCCTGAAAGATGTGCATTTCCTCATAGTGAACTTAGCCTCCTGCTCTCTCGGTTGTAACTGGGAAGAGCAGTGAGCAGTCATCCTTTACTTCTGAGCTTGAAGTAGGGGGCACCTCTGTCCTGTTTACTTATGCTGGAAAGCTAGATGCCAACATGGAAAGTCCAAACCAGTATGAATTTATTATTTTTCCAAGCACTTGATTCCCTGCGCATTGTTTTCATCTTGCAGTATTAGTCTACCTGAAAATTGTCCTTCATCATTCCCTGAAGTATTTATTTCATTCACATTCTACCATCTGCATGCTTTTTGGCTCCAAGCATATTTGTGAAAAATGAAGAGCATTCAGTATAAAGATACTCTCTTGTTGGGGTTTGAAAGTTTTCCTTTTCGGTTCTTCTCCGTGGTGGAATTTTTTCCCTGGGTGTGTTGCAGAGAATGATGGCTGGGTGATTACGAGAACAAAAGGGAAAGGCCAAGCAGGCTGCCCGCTCTGGCACCTGGGGGTGGGAACTCAGCTCGGAGGGCCGGTGGGCACTCAGCGTTGGTCACGAGGTGAGGGGAGACTGCTGCCTGCCGTGGTGGTGNTATATATATATATATATATATTAGTAAAGGACTGTTATTCCTATTCCTCACATCTTTGCCTGAAAGCTCCTTTATTTCAAAGTTATAATAATTTGGAGGGAAGGGGGATTGCATTTTCTCTATTTCAGGGGAGGTTCCAGCCTTCCTTGACTGACACCTGTCTTTCAAACCAAGACATCTCTAAATCAGAACAGCTCACAGGCCTGACAGAGCAGTCTTAAGTTTTTTAATAATGTAAGGCAAACAGTAGATACCAGTCTCAGGTTCCTCACAGCCTGGGAGAAACACATGCACAGTGATCTACTGAATTCAGTGGGAGAGAAGTTCTGTTGCAGACCACCATGGCCCTCTCCTTTATGAAAATGCATCCCAACAGATCTGAGCTTCAGACCACTTTAGTCCTCCTTTCTGTAAAAACATCCCCACAGGTCTGGGCTAATTGTGTCAGCCAGTGATGCTGATGAACACGAGGTAGACTCCCAGTGTTGATGAAGCACCTTGCTGTCCTCTGTGGCACAGGAGAAACCTTACAGCTCCTCTACTTCCCATGCCAACCCTTGAAAATGTGGCACACCTGCCCCACTCCTCCAGCAGTACATCATGCCCTGTTGCCTTACACTACTTCATTATCACAATAAAAGTGACAAAGGAAAAAACAATTACAAAGTCCAGGGCTTGAATCCACATAGTAGGATGGGCTTCACAAAACTCAGGTAAAAAGCTGGTAAAGCAAGAGGAGCAAACCCCCAAATTTTTATCTTCCTTCCTTCCTTATCCAGATCATCTCCCCAAAGGAGTCATGGATGTAAGCTGGATGTTTGCCTGAAAACATCTTTTAACACAAAGGTGCATCAGTGTTACCTGGGGAAGCACAAGCAAAGAAGGCTCTATTCGCCATCTATCCAAGAACAACTGAATCACAAACCCAAAATATCTAGATTTATAATGCCATTACCCTTCTGTGCTTACAAATCTCTGAAGAGGTGAGAAGTGGAGAACAGATACATAGGGCTATTGTAACAGGAATAACCATCAGGAAAGAACATGGACTCCTGGGATATAAACCTGCTGTGGAGTATCAAAACTGATTTACAGTTTCAGTTTCATCTTACAGCTGTGCACAGAGTGGAAAAAATATAAGAATTGTCTTCTGCAAGAATGGTTCAACAAATATTTGTTTTTACGAGTCCTGGAAGGACATTATTTTGTCACATGCTTGCGTCCATAAGAAATATGGTTTATGCTGCAAACCAGTATGATATTTCAAATACTGGGAATTGTTCCCTCCTCCCCTTTTTTATATTAATCTAATATGGATTCATTCTGTGAGATGTGTATTGCTTTCGAAACTTCAAAAGCCTAAGTGATTTGTATTTGCCAAAAAAATGAAAGCTTTTTGTCTGCATTTAAAACAGTTCAGAACAACAAACTGATTTTCTCAAGTTAAGAAAGCAATCACCAGATTAAATATGGAAAAGGTCATTATTACAATTAATTCTTTATGTACAGTCTACATAACTAAAACCAGTGGTTTATAATTGAAAGTCTATGAAAAATATTCAAAATTAGCAACTTTGAGGGCAACAGCTACCTTTCTGCTTTTGAAGTGACGCTTTGCAGCAAGAAGGTTCACAGCCCTGTTCCCTTCACTGGAGCTTTCACAACAACGATCTTCCATGAGAAAACCCGGGCTTGTTGAAGGGAACAAACTCTCTGTATACAAGGATAAAAACAAGGAGGCTACCAGAGGTGCCTGAAAGTGCAAGCTCCCTTCAGATGGCAGCACTTGTGAGACAACCCAACTAACCCAGCACTGTTAAAAACATGATAAAACCCCTCTACCCATCCAACTTAATATCCTATCAGAACATTAAAGGCTGGTTTTAGCAGAGCCAGCCCCTCACCCATGCCCATTCGAGGGTCTCACTCACCGATCCATGAGAAGCAAACCCCTGGATGTTACCGTGTTCAGTTTTTCAGCAAATTAAGTCTGAAGCACACTTTCCTTTGCCTTAAAGGGACTGCACAGTCCTGACACATCAGCAGGCAGGGAGCCCAGTGGTTGCTACAGAGCATTTATTTATACTCATTTGGAATTTCCTGAGACAGTCCCAGCCCGGCAGCCAGCCCAGCCCAGCGCCAGCGGTTTCCTTCACAGCACTTCACATGCTGTGCAATGCCTCTGGCTCCCCAGGGGTTAAAGTACATTAAACGGGCAGCAGGACAAAAGGACCTGTACCAAATGACACGCTGAAAAGATGCTGGGTTTTTGGTTTTGGTTGTTTGTTTTTTTTTTTTTTTCAGAAGAAGACAGATTTAATTCCCAAAAGGGAATTTTAAGTTCAGGTCACTTGTCTTCCACCCTGTGTTCTCCCTTCCTCCCAAGCCCTTCACCCCCCACGTCTCTTATTTCGCACTCCCACATGTGGACTGAGAGCACAGAAAGGTTCATTGATATAATTTGGGCAGAATGATTGCCCCTGTTGTAACCACCACTGCTAGCAATTCTGTCTGTGTTACATCCAATCTTGTTTTATTTATGCTTCTCAAATGCAAGTTATAATTTGAGGGATAAAAATAAAAACTTCTAGTATATGTTTTCTTTTTTTTCTATGAAACACAGCCAAAATATACAAGATATCCTTCATGCTAATAAAAGCACTTTGAGAACAATGCACAAACATATCTGATTTTTCCGTATTCCGTTTTCTTGTTTCCACATAACACCATGTATTAACTCAAGTAAGGATAACTGGGATTCTAGATGCAAGAAGACTCACTTCTCAGCATCACAAAAGGAGCCTCAAAGCCCTCAGATCCATCTCTTTTCACCTCTGCTTACAACAACAGTTGCTGTTAAAAGGTGACAGACTCATTTAACAAGGGCAAAGGTCCTAAAACTTCACAAGACTAAAGAAAAATAACTTTATTTCCATGTTTTCCATGCAGATTCCCAAGAACACTTAAAAAAAAAGGCGGGGGGGGGGGGCATGAATTCTCAGAACAATTTCCAAGATCACTGCAGACTAGAAGAGCTGTGTTTCAAACACAAGTAGGATCTTGTGCTAAAATGGCAGGAGCAAGATCTAAGTCCTCCACAATGCCTTCAGTTAAAATTGCACAGACTTCCAATAAAAGTGTTTCCTGAATGTCTGATGGTTTCAGTGGCATTTAATATGAAGTAAGGTAATATACAATACTTCCAGGCATCAGCTTTTGGACTCTGAAGCAGGTACTGCCCTCTGGGTAATTTTAAATTGATTTCCTTGAATTACAAGTCATTGATGTATCCAGTATAAAACATGAGCTGACAAAAAAAGTCCGAAGAACCCAACTTGTTTCATCTATGGATCACAAAGTTATGGAATTTTAACTGAACTTGGTTTGCTCTGTCCTCTAACTACCCCATGCATGAAGAAAAAAAAGCTCTCAATAAAATATTATTTGGGAACAGTTCCTAAGCATGGTTTGAAGTTTATGCTAGAAGACAGAAAAACTCTAGGGCAGCTGACACTCAACCCATGCTTTCAGTTCAGGGAAAAAGCAAAAGTTCAGCTCTTGAAACACTGCCTGAAGCCTGCAGCCACCACTTTGTGCTTGCTGCTCTTCAAGCCCTACCCTTCAACCAGACAGGTGAGAATGAGCAGTGCACAGCAGCACTGGGTGTTAGTGGTGGGCATCTCTAGCTCCATCAGCAGGTTCTCCACATCAGGAAGGGGTGATCATTAAAATACCCATCTAGTTTTCTCTTGTGAAAACAAACGTGACACTTGGAATAGCGAAGTGAAGAGAATGGCCAGAACATTCTTCTCAAGAGTTAGGATTCTGCTCAGAGAAAAAAAAAAAATCTCTCAACATTATATGGTTTCATTTTTCTAAAAAAAGACAGCATGATATCCTGTTTAGAGAAGAACAGATTTTAGCAGCTGTCTCCACATGCTCCATCTGTTTATCATTACTCTGTGGTTTTGAGGGCTCGACATTTGAACAGGCACTTCATCAAGTCATGCACCTTGAGTGGACTGTCCTCAAAACTCTCTCCAGGCTGAAAAAGACCTGCCATGAGTGCATGTAATTAGCCATACTGCATATCAGCACATCAGCCCTTCTCCAGCAATTCAAATATGGGGGCACATGTCTGAGTTAGCACCAGTAAAACCTAAAGGCAAAGAGCATGTATGTATTTATTTTCTTAGCCTTTGAGACCATTAAAGTGCCAAATAAACTCATTCAGCTACTGTTTGCAGTAGAAACAAAACTGAGGTCAGAGCACAGCTCCCCAGTGACCAAAAAACCTGACTTGGTCTGAAGCAGAGTCAGTGTAAGGTTTGGTGTGTGGGCAGCCATCCAGCTGATAAATTCTTATCTAAAAAGCAGGTTATTTCACACCCCTTCTGAAAACAAAAGGCAGAGAGGGCACAATGGATCTGTGAAAGGCAGTGGATGAAACACAGCTCTTTAAAACACGTGCCTCCAACAGACCATTTCCTCAGCAGTGGAGTGGCTCTGCTTGGAAAGAATGAAATAATCTGCCTGATTACAGTGATCCTGTCCAGGGGAGCACAGAGCTTGGCCATACCCACCACTGTCAGGTTTATGTTCCTCTTCCCAGAAACAGCTGCTGTATTTTGATGAAGTTTGGATATGGGGTTCTTCTAGATTTTAATTTGTGAAGGAGTGAGCATGTTCTGATTTGGCTTTTTTCTTTACAGCCTTCCAGAATTTGGCAGCTGGTTTCCACAGAATGATTTAAAACCTGCTAGCCATTGAGGTTAGACATGAAACTGATCTGGCCCAGCCATCTCCTCCCTAGCAGATGCCTCTGGAAGGGCAAAAGAAGAAAGCAAACACAGAGCAACATTTCTCCTCTTGGCACAGAGAAACATGCAACCTAGAGACTTCTCAAGCTGGGGTGGTCCAGGATGGGTTTTAAGTCACAGTGTCAAATGTATGTTTTCAGGTGCAACTGATAAATGCACCCCATACTATCATTATCTAGTTTAGCTTCACACAGAATGAACTTCAGCTACTTGGTATTTTCTGTGTCCTCAGGTAAGTAATGATCCTTACTGTTCTCCCAATGTGCCTGCTTGGGAAAGCCAATGGTAAGAAGTCTTGTTGTGGGAGTTTGTAGACTATTCAAGCCTTCGAATATTTTTTTTCTTAGAATCATAGAATCACAGAAATTTTTTTAGGTGCCAAAAGACCTTTAAGACCATGAACTGTTAACTCAGCACTGCCATGCTCACCACCATGTCCCTTCCCAAGTATTGTGTCTATATGTCTTTTAAACGCCTCCAGGGATGGTGTTTCCACTACTTCCCTGAGAAGCCTGTTCCAAGCTTGGCAACCTTTTTGGTGAAGAAATTTCTCCTAATATCCAGCCTTCCCTGGCACAATTTGAGGCCTTTTCCTCTCATCCTGTCACCTGTTGTCTGGAAGAAGAGGCCAACCCCCACCTGGCTACACCCTCCTTTCAGGAAGTTGTAGAGAGTGATAAGGTGCCCCCTGAGCCTCCTTCTCTCCAGACTAAACAAGCCCAGCTCCCTCAGCTGGTCCTCAAAAGGGCTTGTGCTGCAGACCCTTCACCAGCTTTGTAGCCCTTCTCTGGACACTCTTCAGCACCTCCATGTCCTTTTTAAAGTGAGGGGCTCAGAACTGACCCCAGGATTTGAGGTGTGGCCTCACCAGTGCCAGGTACAGGGGGACAATCCCTGCCCCGGTCCTGCTGGCCACACTGGTGCTGGTACAGGCCAGGATGCCATTGGCCTTCTTGGCCACCTGGGCACTGCTGGCTCATGTCCAGCTGCTGTCAGCAGCACCCCCAGCTCCTTTTCCTGTGGGCAGCTCTGCAGCCACTCTGCCCCAGCCTGTGGAGCTGCCTGGGGTTGTTGTGACCCAAGGGCAGGACCCAGCACTGAGCCTTGTTGAACCTCACTCCACTGGCCTTGGCCCACGGTCCAGCCTGTCCAGAGCTCTCTGCAGAGCCTTCCTGACCTCCAGCAGATCAACACTTCTGCTGGAGTTGGTCTCTGAACTGCATGAGAGTGCCCTTGATAATCCCTCATCCAGATCATCTATGAAGACATTAAACAGAACTGGCCCCAGTGCTGAGCCCTGGAGAGCACCACTGGTGACTTCCCACCAGCTGGATGTAACTCCATCCATCACCAGCCTCAGGACCTGGCCATACAGATGGTTTTTTACCCACTGAACAGTGGGTAAAGCCACTAAGCCACAAGCAGCCCATCTCTCCAGAATGCTGTTGGAAACAGCGTCAAAAGCCTTACTTAGTCCAGGTAGAAACATCCACCACCTTTCCCTCATCCACTAAGCAGGTTACCTTGTCATAGGAGATCAGATCAGTTAACCAGGACCTGCCTAATGGGATCCATGGGCAAGACTACACATCCTATTAATGTGCCATAAACTGATAAGCAGTGCATGCAGTCCATCACACAAAGCTGGACTGGATGAGGAGATGCTACATACAATTTCAGAAAGTGATGTCTCTCTTGCTGCTGTGCTGGTGTCTTGTTCTGTGGGCTGAGATGGTCTAGCTGAGCCAGGTATCTGTTTGTAGAGCTACAGCCTTACAGCTTTTCTCTGCAAAGGGACAGGTAAGTAGTTCTCAGTGTTATCAAGAGTGCATTTTTCACAGCACTGAAAATGGGTTGTGAGGAAGCAAAGGCAGAGGAGGGTTGGGTATCAGTCTGCACTCTTCAGGGTACGGACATGGCGAAGTCCCTGTGCACCCCTGTGGAGAGCTGGGGTGAAACCAAGCACTGGAAAAAAGCACTGAGAGGAGTATCAGGGAACAAAAAGGGAAGGACGAGCACCCTGGATGGCTGACACACTGTCTGAGAGAGGAGGGGAACAGGACTGCAACTAATGGTGACGAGGGAGAATAGTGAAAGTCTAAAGGGCGATGCACTGGATGCACAGCCATGTAAGCACACCCAGGTCCTGGCAATCTTAAAAGCCATGCAACAGCCATCTGTCTCCACACACAAAAAACAGAGAGCAGGAGCAGAAGATAATTACTCTAGACAGGAATACCTTTTTTTAACTTTATAATTTAAGATATGGAAAAAATTTAAAAGTTAAAGAATCACACTTCTGCTGGAGGGAGAGGAGAAGAGGGAATGGGGAGAAAGGACTTAGCAGTGGACTTACTGGTGATATTTGTAAGCCCTTGAAACCTGACTGCCCTGATCTTGTCTTTATACTTGTATCATATGCAAATATTAGTCCACTTTTTTCAACCGTGGCCATGTACTTTGCTGTATTTTCTTGCATTGTAATCTTTTTTGTTTTTTGAAAGCTGCACATTCTAGCTTTACCAAGCAGTGTACATGAAGTGTTAAAGATTGACCTGTTTGCTAGTATTAGACCTGAAATTCCAGTAACAGCAGCAGAGTTGCACAAGTGTTTCCTTTCTATTATTTGATCTGCAAACCATATGACAGTGCTCCAGGCAGAGGGGTTGGCTGTGTGAAGCAAGGGTAGGGAAGGGGCTAGGAGAACATCAACAACATGCCCCTCAGCAGTAAAAGACTACTCCAGACAAGGGATGTCTGGCTTACATAGGGAGTACAGTCTGTTCCCAATTATCAAGTAATTTAATCCTCACCCTAATCTGACCAAACCTTCAAACCCAGATATTAAAAAGTAACCCCCCCACACACACACTTTCAAACAAATACTGAAGAGCAATACAAAAAGTATCACAGACAGGTCTTGTATATTGAAGGAAATCAACATATTGTTATAAACAAAAAAGATACAGGAATATGTTAATTTTAAAAAGAGGAGACAATTACATAAAACATTAATTACAGTGCAAGATAACTAGGAAGGAGACATTGGGCAAAATAAAGGGATGGACTGTGAGAAGGGGTAAGGGTCACATTACCTACTTCTACAGATAAGAAGGCTTTGCAAAAGGTAGGGAAGGATGGACAGAAAACATGAAAGAGGATGACTGGACTACACACTCACCTACCTCTCCAAGTGTCTGAGCATTTATTTTGTCAAAGTCTGTGTGAAGAGTCAGATGAAGAAAATTCTTAAGAGACTGAGGATATGCTCTAAAGAGGTTTAGAGTTAAAGAGACAGGGAGCAGGAGAGCCGTTTTTGGACCTGTTTGATCTGCTAATTACCCCCAGACACCCCAACCTACATCCCACAGCAGAGGTCAACCACTGCTTTCTGCCAATGTGGTAAGTGTAATTTCTGGATGAAATCAGAGGAGGCAATGACAGAAAAAAGGGGGAGGATGGACACGAGCATGCTTCTGTCCCAGAGCTCAGAGCTGGTTACACTGAGACATCCTGGCAAGAATCTGTACACTGCTACCCAGGGGAGTCATGTTACCAGAGGAAGGAAATGGAGATACAGCAGCAATGCACACGTGGGAAGTCCGAGTGCTCCCTCAGCCCCTAAAAGTGCTGTGAAAACATGATACAGGAAGGGCTGCCCTTCTGTCATCTCTAACACAAAGCCTTACAAATGGCTCCAAAGAGGGGAAGGAGAGAGGTGGCCACTACAAGAGGCTTCCCAAGGACTTCTGCTCCAGCAGTAACCCTTCTGTAAGGAACAGATCTAAATGCAGCCACTCAAGTGTTTACAAACAGAAGACAGCCAACTGTCATCAGGCTATTTTCATCCAAGCCATTTTCCTGAGGGACCATATATTTTTAAAAGAAACAAAATACCTTCCCTTCCCACAGGGAGGAGATTCATATGCATTATTCATAAATTGCTTTCTGCAGAAGAACCTGGGAAGTGAGGAACACTGTAGAATAGTTTGGGGGAAGATTTACTGAGTTATGTATCTTGAAAGTGGGGAAAGGCAATGAAGAGAATAATTTTTCAAGTCTGGAAAAAGTTTATTCTAGGTATTTTTCCTGTGACATGTGCCTGCTACTGGTGCTTGCCCCATGCCCTCACCCCAGCTGCCACCAAACAGTGCAAAGCAGTGACTTCCACCACGAGAACTGAGGGGTTTTATCACCTGTTAGTCTTCAGTTCAGTAAGGCAGCACAGTACCACAAGGCAAGACATGCCTGATGAGTCCCTAGAAAACGACTGTCTTTAAAATACAAGATAAGCAGCCTGAGCTGCCTCCCAGGGTGTAAAGGACATGTATTTCCACAGGGAGCAGCAGCAGGCCACAGGAGAATGCCTGGATGCTGCCCACACAAGTGCATCGCAACAGCTCAGAGAAGGAAAGCCTGCATTGCTCCGTGAGCAAGCTTTCATCAGAGAGAATGAACAGTCCTCTGCCTAGGTGAGGAAGTAAGAATCTTCTGGGCAGCTGCAGGAAATAATCCAGAACATGACACAACTGCGGTAATCTCTGAAGAAAAGACAGCTCAATTAAATCTGTTCCTCTTCTCAAGGCCACTCTGTCCTCCTGCAGAGCATCAGCATCTGCGTATGATGGCTTTGTATCTTGGGCCATCTCTTTCCCACCACATGCCATTTCCATTCTAAGGACTGGGCTATCCAGAGAAGACTGCTACGTCCTCAAATTCCCAGTGACACTGTATTTTCCAGTCATCCTTTCTAACTTCTTCCTGGCTCTTACCTTTCTACCAGAATCCAAAATCAGACCTGTAGAGCATTCTTTGGGCAACAAGCCCTGAGTAAAAGAGGATGCATGGTCCCTGGTCCTCTGCAGTCTCAGAAAGGCCTTTAGGTTGGGCAAATATAAGTCAGGGCATTTTAAAATTTCTGCTGCTGAGGCAAATGCACCCTTGGCTTACAGGCATTAACTAGCAGTTGCAGAAACACTTACTGATTCAAGTAAAAAGCTGGCATTCACTGTGAGAGCACGTGCTTCAGCTCCAGCCATCTGTCCTTAAGGCAGATCTGGCATCAGTGAATGTACTATAGCATACTGATGAAAATTTTGATATTACTTGTGATAGAGATTATGTGAAATCACTGGAGGCTCACTCATCCTTCTCCCCACAGATTTCAGGGTCCCACCCTAGCTTGTTTTTAAATACTGGGCATCGCCAGAGTGACTCACAGGATTACTTGTGGGTGAGGCGGGAGCTGGATCCCAGAGACAGCCATCTGCCCATCCCAAAAGCTCAAGACTGCAGGCCAATTCAGCAGGCTCTCCTGATGGCAAGAGCCTCTCACCAGCTGCCTAAACACACCTTAGGCATACACCCATCTCCATTAACTCCAAAAGTTATTGGAAACATGCACGGAGCAGGGAGCACAGTAGGTGAGGAATAGGTTTAAATAGTCTCTCAATACACAGTCCTGACTCAAACAAATTATCCTTGCATGGCTGATTTGCTGAAAATACAAACTCACCTGAGTCCTGGTCACGTGCATCTGCTAAACTGAGCAAACCCAGAGGCTGCTGAGCACAGAGCTTGGTGTGTCAGTAGCAGTGCAGCGATTCCCCAGTGACAGCCACCCTGCAGGAAGCAGTGAGAGCAGCTGGGCTCTCGGGGCAGGTACCTGCAATACTCGGGAGGAGTAAAGGCTCCAAGCAGACAGACTACTACCTTTCAATCAAACACTTTCAACTGCTAACTCCTTGAGGTCTCTAAGTTCCCACATTGATGGTCTGTAATGAAGAATGGAGGATATTCTGCTAAAGTTAGTAACCGTGGTAATGTTCCGGTGAACAGCATTTTTTGCTTAGACTATATTTACATTATGAGGCTAGAAATGGTGCATATTGCCTAGTATGAATGAGGAAAAATGAATCAAAGGAGAGAGTGTAAGTCAAATAATAGAGTAACTGAAAGAAACGTGTGTCTACAAATCTTTGGTAAGAGTTGCTACAAATCAATGCAGAAGATGTATGATAAAAATGTTTGCTCTAAGGAAATGTGTGTTGTATTTACTGGCTTCAGTTAATGGGTTAATAAGTTAGCTGGAGTTTTCATAATACTTTTCAACAGTTGCTTAAGCATTTATATACCAGCAGATGGAAAACACATTTATTAAACAGTTGGTCTTTGAGTCATGCTGACGTTAGTATCTCAAACAACATTAATTCAGGCAGCAGCTTTTTGTAATGGCCTCATTCTCTGACTAACTGGTGCACAGTTATAACTTCAGGTAGGAGTCAAGAAAACTGCTCAGATACAAAGAAAATCTGACCAGAACCCCACAGGGTGCTCCAGAGTAACTGTGCACATATAAAATAACCGGAGGGATGCCAGGCTGCTGCAGAGGAAACAGCGGTCCAGATAGTGTTTGTACCTCTTATCAAACCACCTGCAGTCCCAGAGCCCTGGCTTGCTCTAGGGAATGGAAGTGGATGCCCAGGTCAGCTGGGAGTGGAAAGAGTAACTGGGAGCAAATACACTTGACAGCTGCAGACTGGCAATTACAGCAGCAGTTCCTTGCTTTACAGGTGCAAGGACATGAACAGTAAAAATGATCTTCAGGTGCTACAGTGCCACTGCTTTAAGAATTGTGCAGGAATCTAAAGCACAAAGTGGAGTTAAACATGCAGGGAAACAGCTCAAATGAATGCGTGCAAGAGGTAGTGCTTCTGTGTGTAGAGAACCATGTTAAAAATGGAATGGGAAGGCATGAAAAGGTACAGCCGTACACTAGACTGAGGAGAAGGCACAGACAGAAGGGAGGAAAGAGAAGGGATCAGGGAAATCTCCAACACTACGTACAGAAAACACTGTGCATCTGCTTTACTGCAGAAGTAAAGAAAGGGTTTGTGCAACAGCCTTGCTATACTGACCCCTGCAGCCCATCCTTCACAAGAAAACTGGAAATGCTTTTTTTAAGTCTGTTACGAAATGACTGACAATTCTGAAGTCTGTGGATACAGAGAATGAGGTTCTTAGTGAAGTCAAATAAAACAGATGTTTTTATTATGGTTAGTGACAAATACAGTTCTAATCCTTTATAATTTTAAAATCAGTCTCCTATGTTTGTTTTGCTGCTTCTTTGTTTTCCACATCAGAATAAATAGAATTAGACTGGAAGTTTATTCAGAACTTTCAGAACCTGTGTTTTGAAAAAATGTTTTCATGAACCAGTTGTTAGTGAAAGGAATGAAAATCCATTCAAAATTATTTCCAAATTGCCCTGTGAGTTTTCTGCTTGTGCACTGTGCTTTTTTAGCTGACTGGAAGACATTTCTACAGCTACCACCACAGAAATGTTAGCAGAGCCTCATTAAATAGATGAATTATGCATCAGTCCTAGCAAGCACAGAAGCTAACAATTACTGGAAGTTTCACCCAGCAGTTAATGGAGACACTAATACTATTTAGAGAAACAATCACCTCATTTATTTTTTTTCTTGTACTATGCAAAGAGAAATTAATTTGTATCATGTACCAAACCAACTGCAGACTCCCAATAGCTCCCCACAGACAGAGGGTATTTCCCAGCTCCTGAGGCAGCTTCTTGGATGACTGCACAGCATGCTCTGGACTTGCACCACACTCCT
This sequence comes from Rhipidura dahli, assembly GCA_013399225.1. NCBI lineage: Eukaryota > Metazoa > Chordata > Aves > Passeriformes > Rhipiduridae > Rhipidura > Rhipidura dahli. Next base: position 125,827 of record VXAC01005209.1, on the reverse strand, counting down.
TAGCTCTGCTGAGTTTACTGGACTGAGCAGCGAGCTCACATGCCACCAGGGCAGACTCTAAAGAGGAAACAGTTACGACTATCCAGCACCTGATAAAATAAAGCAAATTTTTCTGCAAGCACCAATTTATATATCACTTTATATATCACTAGTGTTACAGAGAATTCAGCTCTTTTCTGAGCAGACGGCACAGCTTTCACAAAGTCTAGTCCAAAATCACTACCAAGCCGTAAAAATAACTTCCAAAATGGATAAAAATTAAATAAGCTTGCAGCCCAAAGAAATACAGTTCACTACAAGACCTCTGTGCAATGAAACTCTGAACAGAGTGATAAAATTTTCAAGTCAGCAGCAAACAAAACTATTGACAAACAGTACTGAAGCATAAAGCACAGTTTCTGTCATTTATTCACCACATTTAAGGTTCACGTCTTTACTGAGATAGGTAAGAGACAGAGAAACTTATGATAGGTGCTTTCATGATAAAGTCATCACTTGCTTTGTAGTTTTATCTCCTGTACACACTCACTAAAATATTTACAGCAAATGTACATCCCATAAATATTCCTTAAAAAAAATCTCTATACAAATGCAAAATAGCTAGGTCCTTTCCTGGAAATAAGTTCCAAATTTAAGCATTCCTCTACAGATTTCATCCGCAGCTGCAGTACTCCATATAGGCTCATACACTGAAAAAATTTACCAAAATGGCACATAGGCATAATCATTTGATAGTGCAAGTACTCACATTCTCGAGTTAACCAAAGCAAACCACTGCTTCTTAGTCACTTCATACTTGAATGAAGCTGAACATGTGGTCAGACTCGCCAAAATATTCAAGTAACATAAATGCAGCTTAGTAGTCCCTAACAAGTCTTTCTAGTTCTTTTTCCTGCTGCTGATTGATTCAGAGGGTGCAGAAAACACCACCCCTGAAGTTTGTCTTTCCACTCCGAGAGCTCCATGCAATTAAGAAACTTGCTTCAATACCTCCAACGCCCAGCTCAGCTCCTGCTCATCCAAAAGCATTCTCTCACAGGCAGCACAGCAGCACAGCAAATCACAGGTATTTGCAGCCCAATATTCTGTCTATTATGAACTGCTCAGGATTTGGAGACACGGGCGTACATAGCTGCGTGTTAGAACGCTGGCCTCAAGGGTTTGCAAAGCCAACAAGTCCTGACAGTTTCTGTAAAATGTTGTCCAATTTAATTCTGAATTGAATCCTTGCAATTTATTACAGCGTCTTTCTACGAATAAGGGAACAAACAGCTTTATCCTAAAATAAGCCTTTTTTTCATAACAATCCTGAAACTAAAACTTCATCTTGCAGTAACACATGCCCCACTACGCTTCTTTTAGATTTACATGTAAGCCCACCAATTTTTTCAATAGACAATTCTACTGCAGGGAGAAAAAAAATTACTAACCAATCAGTAACACTCCATGCACAATTTTTCTTTCCTTGTAAGCAGAGGAAATTTTTCTGCATGACTTAAGTTAAAGGCATATGACAAAGAAAAGTCAAGTTACATGGGGGGTTTGGGCAGCAAACAGCTACAGTTAGGTCACACAGCAGAGGTTTTGCAGTCCACCTTCTCAAAAGGATTACTGAAAGTTGCAAAAGCATATGGTTTCCTTCTTAAAGAATATACTTCTAATTATATAAAAAGGGGGTGGGTGAAGGGAATAGAAATATATTATTTCAGCAGATTTTACAACAATGGTAAATTTAACCTTAAATCATCAACAGATAATAGTAATTCCAAAGACTTAATGTAACTTTCACTAGCCTTTAAAAGAGACTTCTTGTTTTGCATAAACTGCACATAATGACACTCCATATTTTGAATATCCTGCACACAAAATATTTTAATCCCATCTCTTATTAGAGTAATTCTACAATGAGCACAGTGAGCAACCAGCAAGCTCCTGCCATGCACTTGAAATTTTCCATATAATCCTACTGTAGCAGCCTCAGCTTTAGTGGGCTAAAACTATGTTTGTGCAGTGATCAGAAGAGGAAAATATTGACATAACCACAGGAGAAACGCTGCTGCTGTGCTATTATCAGTTGTTCTGCAATCTCTGCCCCCTCCTGACTTGCCAGCCCTCCTCAGCAACCTTTGAACGTGCCAAGCAATCCATTTCACAGAGTATCATCCAACCAAACAGACAGTTTGGGAGCTTCTTAAAAGTAACTAATAAGCCAACATCTCTTCAGGATATTGCTTGGGAAATGGCTTTATGCTTTGTGGAGAAGCAAATAACAAAAATTAGACTGACCAGTAAGGGTGACTAGGAAGGGCTGGGGATTTGATGTGTAAGAGCTGGTTAATCTCACAAATTAATTACAGAGACAGGGTAACAGCCACATGATTCTGCAGCAAAGCCCTAGGCCTCCCAGAGTCTAGAATAAACCCCTGCAGGTCCTTGAGAGCAGAGCACACTGCATGCTGAATGACTGAGTGCCAGCCCTTAAGTCTTCATGAACTTTCCACACTATAAATATTTAAAAGATTATTGGGGTGGGGGATGGGGGGAACAGACGGGCTCTGATCTACCAGGAAACAGGTTTTCAGTATTTAAACTGCCATTACTTCCTTTTCCTGCTCACACAATGTAAGAATTTTTTAATTAACAATCCAAAGGGGGAATTTGTTCCCGTTTAGTTACCTGTAGCACTGCCGTTAGTATTTGCTGGGTAGGCCATGTTTGCTCAGTGACACATCCACAGCAAGGCTGTTTGGTGTCATGCAAATGCCATGCATCAAGTCCAACCAGACATGCAACCTGGAACAAACAAGTAAAAAGCAGTTAAAAACATGTAGTTTTAAGAAGCTAGGTACATTATGCAGTAGGCATTTCTGAGTGTTTAAAGTGCTATCTTCAGTGCAAGCTTCAGCACAGCAGTAACATGCTTCTCTTAAACCAGCATCCTAGCTATCATAATCCCCAAAGGTGTCCAACTGACTGAAGCTGAACTGTGGTTCTCTGACAGTCTCCAGATCTGTCATCAGTGAGCATTTAAGTAGTTGAATTTGCAACTGGCCTTGCTTTCTTCTGGCCTGCCATCATCTTTTTTTGCAGCTGGTCTTTAAACTCCCCTGTACCACGGCAGATTCCTCACATTTGCTGGTGTGTGTATAAAGTTTTAGATTACCCAACATCTTACGTAGGCAGGGTTGGAGGATTTTTTAGGTGAAGAGCACCTACAGAAGCACTGTACCAGCGAGTGGGGGACCAGTGGCTATTTCTGAGCTCAGGTGTCCCCCAGGGCAGGTGAGGACAGAAGAACCATCAGATGCAGCCAGAGAAGCCATCTCCCTTGCCTGACAAACCTACAGCTGACACCTACTGTGTGGAAGCCAGCAGGGTAAGGGGGCCAGAAGTGGCTCAGATGCTGTCAGGAATGGTGCTTGTCTGACTTCTAGACCTCCCCACTGCAAGTTCCAGCAGCAACAGGTTCTCTGAGTGTTAGCTTTTCTTCCAACCCACACGTGGCAGATTGTACCCATAAGCAGTGCTTGCCTGAAGCTCAGGCTGCAGGTACAGAAAAAGGGCACTGTCGCCCTGGGTGGGTGGCTGCTGAGAAGAAGCCAAATGAGAGGCAGAGGCCAAATCAGCAGCAGTTCTGTGGCTAGCTGCCCGCTGGCTGCAAAGCCAGACTCGTTAGCTCTGCAACGAGGCTCCTGGCTCCTCTTCCCCTGCCCACCTTCGGTGCAGGGGCAGCCTGACCACAATTCTGATGCTCGGAGCAACAGATCTGACTCATCTGGGGCTGCAGAGATGCTTCTTTGTGAGTCTGCTGCGAGTTTTCTGCAGTCCAAACAGCATTTCCTTTTGTTGACTCAGATAGGTGGAGCTTAGGTGTATGAAGAACACCCTGCTTTGCCGACCCCTGTCTGACTTGAGCCGACAACTCCTCAACAAACTAGTCACATTTTTCCAATTATACTTGATTTGGCTCTGACAGTATGTGCAGGGAAGTATTTAAAAGCTAAGCAGATTAGCAAAGTAAAAGAAAATCAAGAAATTAATGAGTGCAGGCACCATGTGAATTTGAGTCAGAGATACACTGACTGACAGAGAAGCTGGCTGTCTTTAGAAGCTGACAGAGCTCCATCACACAAGCTAATACAGCTTTGCTTTCTCCTTCAAGGAACACAAGCACAAATGCCTTCATTTTTAGTACAATCCTGGTATCACTTTTCCAAGAATGCAGAAAGATCTTCATTGCAGTTCCTCCTTCCCTGGTTCTGCCATACACACTGACATTTACCATCTCTTGTTCAGTGAAGGGCAGGACATGAAGCTGCCATAAAGACTGTGTAAGTGAAAGGCCATCAATAGCAAAATAAAGCAGAAATCCAACACGGGCCATGATGCAGAGAAGCCTATCACAAGATTCCAGGCATAATGATAATTATCAAATTTCTGAAATGATGAAGCATGGCAAGAAAAAATAGAAAAACATGTTGCTGGCAGAGTTTGCAGCCAGGACAGAAGTTTTAAATATGTGAGCTTTTAGGAAAATATTAATTACTTCCCTTCAAACAGAGATATTTTAAAGCATCACTTCCATCTCTGCTTGCTATAAGGATATAAAGTTATGCTTTAAGCTGAAGACAGGCAATTTTTACTAAGTGAATGCTTACTAGAAAATTATTGTCAGTCTCCATGTGAAGTTGCTTAGGACAGCTACTGTCTCAGGGCAGGCTGCACTTAGCAAGGCATCAGTCTACCAGCAGTGTATCCTGGTAAAGATAACTGAATTGATTTACCCACCTCTGATTTGTTCAGCACAGCTCTGTGCCTTCTCAGTAGCATTTAACAACAGGTACACCTCCCTGCTTTCATTATATACACTGTACAAGGGGAGACCTGAGAGCATGCACCCAGGGATGGGTATGGACAGATGGGTGAGAGGGGATCCACCTCTTTTAGGTGCAGTGCAGTGCCAAATATGAGTGGATCAAGCACAAAAATGAGGCCTGACTGTGGCATGCCTCATCGTGGGTTTAAAAGTAAAATCTGTTAAAAACACTGGTCACCGTTCACAGGCACACATGAGGAGAGCTTCCCAACAGCAAGAAACAAATGTAATTGAGGTGAGAATTGACATAAAGTTAATAGAAACAGTGCTGAAAGTCTAAACAAGGCCTAAGATCTACATTTTGTTGTGGCTGGAGGAGATGTAATTGACCTGTTACAAACTGCCTTGTGGGTGTGCTTCTGTTAGTTTCAAAGCTATGCAGGCTTGAGTACCTCAAGCAAACTCACTTGCTGCTTCTGAGCTTAAGTGATGATTAATTAAATAATTCAGGAAGCAAATTCAGTCTGACAGATAGAAAAGAAAAAGAGAGAAAAAACATAGGATCTAATAATTTGTTAGCTAAGTGGAAGAATTGATAATTTATTGGGGTTTTTTTAAGATTAAATGTTACTGAAATTGAAATTGAAACTGAAACTGGAATTGATAATCTGCCTATTAAACAGCTCTTGAAGTACAGAAAAAAATCTGATCTAGCTCAGCAAACTCATGAAGGAAGGGACTTTTATTAAAATGTGCTTTGAGCCATACATTGGGAACTGAATTTCTGAAATTGCACCAACACATACATGGATCATTTTTAGAATGGTGCCACATGTGATTCCCCAGCTGCACACACCCCAGAAGCTACATTTGGACACATGCCTCTCACAAGCTGGAGGCCAGCTAGAATACTGAGAGGAGGAATACTCAGCCTCCTCTACGGCAAACCATATTCTCTGGTAGAGACGTCTTACACAAGAAAATTGGTACAGGAGCTTGTATATTCCATTCCCAGCTCTTCATCTCTTTGCCCATGTGTTTTTACATGCTCAACCCATGCTTGCCTGTGAATACTGTGATTTACAGATCCTAGGGCAAATGCAAAACAAGCAGAGACTAGCCATATGAAGAGTTATTGCTCAATGAAGCAGTTGTTTAAAGTGTTTTGCATTAGATATTCAAACTCTCTTCTGCCCTGAGGTTCAATAGCAGAAACCTTAAACACACATGATCCTCAGTTTCTACAAACGTTCTTGACACCCCAGCTTTTACAGGTTTTTCCAGAATGGCAATTTTTTAGGCAGAACATAAAGCCAATGTCCTAATCCTGTTGTAGTCACAAGGGATGTAGTCACGTGCTCCTCTCTTGTGCTGCATTTTGCCAGGTCACCGACACCTATCCTACTGTTTCAGCACCAGAAATATCTGAGTACATGTAGATCAGTTCTGGCACCCACACTGCAGAACTACAGAAATGTAGTAGCCTCAAGAAGCACAGACCTTGCAGAAAATCCAGGGTCACGCTTCAGTCTGATGTTTGCAGGAGACACTTAAGATAGAAAACAGTTGAGGTTTGGCCTAAGAGCAACTGCAGAACAGCATGTTGGCAACACAGTAATTAGAGGAGAAATATAACTCAGCTCTGAACTCAGAAAAGCAGCCCTGAAAGTCCCCCAGTCCAGGGCTTAGGTCACATATGGGAAGTGGTGATGGGCACATGCTGGTTTGTGGGATTCAGCAAAACAGATTTTGGCTTCCCAGGCAAGGAGGCTTTAGGCTTAATAGATAGGTATGTAACTTCTTTTTTCTCATGGCATGCAGACTCGTAAGAGCAAACAGTCACATCAGAGACTCCAAACAAGCTCCAGATCAGCACCGTATTCTGAACCACTCAGAGGGTGAACGTAGCTCAGACACCAAAATTCTGTTGTTTAAGGTCTGGATTAAAAGTGGGAGCACTGTAGGTCAGAACTGTGAGGATTCAAAGGCACTGACTCCCAGGTGTTCAGATGAATTCAGTCAGGGGATGGTTCCAGGAGAAAAACCAGCTCTGCAATCCTATCCAGCAAGTGCAAAGTGGTGATTAAATGGCCTAGGGTAGAGGGGTTTGACAGAGCAAGTCGACCCATGAGATGCAATACTCAAGAAGAACTGGTACTGCTCCATTCCTGCTATACATCAGTGCAACAAGACTTCTGCCTGAGATTTCCCTCTCACATGTGGGTCGTCCTGGCAGTAGAACTTGCCCAGTTTCATTCTGCAAGACACTGATAACATTTGCAAACAAGAGCCAAGATACATGCAAAACCCATCTAGAAACATAGATGGTAATTCCTCTAGCAGCAAGAAGAAATTGGCACTGGGAACCCCTCCAGCTCAGCTGGAGTGGCGAGCACTTTTCAAACCTGTGCTTCTCTACAAGGAAACAGGAATGTCTGCAACCTGTATGTCCCAAGTATGCCAGGTGCAATTTAAATGAAGCAAGGTCTGTTGCCAACAACAGCAAAGGAGAAAGTATGTGGGAAGTTGCTCTGTGGTTGGTGTCTATCCTGGGATAACGACTGTATCTCCCTGATACTTTCTTTTCAATCTCACCCCTACTTTGGTTGTGTTCTTCTTATCTTCATGTTTATCAAAATGAGTGGCCAATAAACTGAGAGGCAACATTTGTAAGGGAAAAATATCTTTTTTTAATAGATGTTATTTTAGAATTAAAGGTAAAGAACAAGTAAGAATGCAGGTATATGAGGATTTTTTTTCAGGTCAGAAACAGAGTAATCAACTTTGAGATAAGGGTAAACTGTGAATGATTTTAAATTTGACTTAATTATTTAATTATGTAACAATTCACCCACCCATATACTTTCTACAGCAAATGTCTTTCTAATGTTGCATCCAAATCACAAGCAAAATTATGCAAGTTGCTGTTCAAGTCTCACTAACCGAACAAAATAAATCAGTAGCTAGGCCACCATAAAATGCAGAACTAAAAATTCCCTGGCACCAGTGATTCCTGCAGTATCTCTCAGGCTGCAGTCCGTGTGATTCAGTCTCTCCATCACAAGATACAGAGATGATTCTTACTATATGCAATATGACAGGTAATTTATTCTGGACAATATTTTAAGTAGTCAACCAAAAGAAGTCACCTCTCACTATGGGTTTTTTTTTCTGCAGAATCTGCAGTATGATGAGAGCAAAAGAAGCCTTGTAAATCCTTTCAACAAGCAAGTTAATTAATGGCATATGGCTACGGTCAGCATGAATTTACCTGCCTGCTTTCCTTACTCCCTCCATGTATGGCACTGGTCTGTCTGTAAAAAGGTCTTTCTTTACAGCAGAGCTCCAGGCAAAAGCTGAGCTAAGCTCTGTTAAGAGAGTGATGGCTCAGAAACTCTGGGACCTGAGTCAGCAAGCTGAAGAAAAAAACAGAGTGCTCCTAGCTAGCCAGGGCAAATGCTTACCTTCTGTCAAAAACAACAACAACAAAAAATAAGACCAAACTCCAAGCTTTGTTGCTTCTGAACCCCAAAGTCCCAGCTAGGGCAATATGAGGCTCCAATTCTCAAGCTATGCTGGAAATAATCATAAGTCAGTTTCACAGGGATTCCCTCAATTTGTCTTCTCCCCAGCCCCTATCTTAAGCAGAGTTGCATTGAGCTTCTCTGCCAGCCTTGTTATTGCTGCAAGTGGAGAATAAATAGCAACCTTCAGTGATGTAGGGGTCTGAGTAGTTTTCTCCTGCATACTTGAAAATGGTCTTCTCATCTCCTGAGTGGAGCTTCTGTAAAGCTTCTGCTTCACTCTACCAAGCCACCTACCTGCTGCACAGGAGAAGGGCCTTACTGGGCAGCTTTCAGTACAGAAAATGCCTCAGAAAATGGATTTTTATAGATATATTTCCAAGGCACTGGGTTCTTCTGGCTATTTGAAATAACCCAGCAATTTTCTGAATTTCTACAAGTATTGCTTTGTCACATTTGCTACCTGTAGCAGAAATGGTCTGCCATCAGCTGCTGGGTTTTAGTTTCCCTTCCTCATGGAGTTATCCCAGTAGTGTTGGGAGGATTCAGAAGAGAAAGCAGCCATTCTACACAAGCCACTCATTGACTTGCTGGAGAGGAAAAAGAAACAGTGAAAGGATTTCAAAATAGTACCCAGCAGAAATAAACATAGTAAGTATTCTGTAGAGGCAGACAAATGATCCATCCAGACTATCTTGTTTTCAATAGTAGCAACAAAAGGTACTATTTAAGGCCAGTACAAGTGCCTGATGATGAGTCCATGCTTCTGTATTCTTCCAGCATCAACGATTACTGGATCTGAAATATTTAAAGGTATGTCCTTAGTATGCCATTTTAATATTCACATAAACTGCCTGTGAATTTGACTACCCTCTTTCTGACCCTGCTGCTGCCACAAGCTTCTTCTGCCTTGTGGGGCAGGAAGTCCCAGGCGTCAATATCCTCTGCATACTTTTTTCTTATTTTAAATTGATGTTTGAAAAATTTTACAGCCACCAAATTCTTGCATTGCAGGATTTGGTCAAAATCAGTGCAGATTCAGCTTATCCACACCCTTTGTGATTTTATAAACTATAATCTCCTCTCCCAGCTCATAGGCAACACAATCCCCAGATCATTTTAGTTGCCTTTTTTTGTACCCTTTCATGTATAGTCACCATGTGGAAAATCCTGGTCATGAACAGCATCTTACTAAAAAGTTGTCTGCAAGAGCAATCTTTCGAAATGGTGTAAAGTACATTCAGTTTTGTTACTGTAACCAAGCTAGGCTGTTATAACTAGCTCTTAGGTGGGAAGGAAAACCTCAGTCCTAGAAATTCTTGTCAAGCAGTTAGGACAAAACAGAACATACCTGGCAAGCACAAGCAGCTTTTGCCAGTACAGGCCAGAGGCTGGACACAGCCCTTCCAAGTATCCCAGAGGACAGGTCAGCCAAGTGGACTTTTGGTGACTATACCTGTTCTCAGAGACCCAGCAGACTCACTGGCAGCTCTTGCTATTTTCTTACTATCAGGATTACCATTCCTTAGTAAAAGGTGATCTTGGTATGGATTCTGTAAGTCATAGCTGGCATGCTTTTGTCACTTGCAATAAGAAGGACATCCTGTCCATCCATTTCTGGGCTGCAGTCTGGTGACTGGGTGGCCTTTGTCTAACATGCACGAACATGATCACTCACGTGATCTGAGCCTAAACACAGACAGGAACATTTGGATGACACCCATCACACGGTGCTGCAAGGACCCCACACCCTACGAGCATTCTCAGACCACCCATCTCTTTTGGAAATCATTCCTGACAACATCATTGTCATCGTGTTACATTACAGAAGAAAAAAATAAAACACCTTCAGAAGACTGCGTGGTGCTGCAACTCAGAAACCAATTTCTGTTTATATTAGAGAAAAAAAAATCAATTAGAAAAAGAAAGGCAATCCAAGGCAGAAAAAAACAACTTCTTTTTTATACCTGAAATTCCTCAAGGATGATGCAGAAGACACTCCCTCTTATTTATGCCAGTGAATAATGAGTTACATAAAAGTACATGAATTCAAGCCAGTATGATATTGCTATGGGTTGTAATGCTTGCTGTGACAGGGAGCCCAAAGGATGCAACTGAGCTAGCCACATTTTTCTTGCAGAAAAGCAGGAGGGATGAGACTTCCATGGCTTGAAATAGTTCAGTCTGATCATTCTCCAAGAGGGAAATGAAACGTGTGCTGAGTGGCATTTTTATCTGCTCTGACAAAGACTGAAATCCAGCACAAATAACAAAAAGGCTTCCAAAAAGCTGGGAGAGGAATGACTGCATGTTGGCAATGATACATGCATGCCAGCTGCAGTATACCTGTGGCCTCCCAGAGCTGACAACCCTGGCATTGCTCTGTCTGGGACAAAAAACAGTTCCACCTTCTTCTTCACAGTGTGTATATAAACTACCCAACACATCTGTTCACTCAGTGGGGCAGGACAAAACACAGCATCCCTTCTGCTCTATCTTTAAACACGAAAAGTTGAACAACAGTTGGAAAAACACATATGCAGATCCCCATAATTTAGAATTAATTCACTTATTCCAAGAGACTTTACAGGTAGACAAACTTGAAGGCTGAGATGAACAAACCAATCAAGGATGTTTATAAACAGTTTATGAAATGGGCTGTGATCTTGTTTAGACTTTGCATCTAAGACAAACTGCAAGGATTTTAAGGCACAAACTCTGATAAATAGACAAGTCTAACTTCTGTAAAGTATTTAGTCTTCAGTGACATTTCATATGTAATGGCACAAGCATGAAACATATTTAGAGGCAGACAGTCAAATCTCAGTCTGTCTCTTCTTCTGAATTTAGGTCTGAGATGCTATACATAATCAGACCAGCTGTAAATCTGATATGACAAAAGGGCAGTGATATGGGACAGTTGGCAAGTTCAAAGACAAATACTTTTGTCTAGCAGCATTTGCCCATGTAATTATTCACCTGTGACCCCAGCTGAAGGTGTATCTTTACCTGAGAAAGCTTCAGCAGATAAGCTTTGTCCCCGTCTAGCCCTAGTGCCACTTCCTCCCCTACCGTCATACCCAAATCCCAGTGTCTCTTTTCTTCTTTTCCTTTTTTTTTTACTACTAATATGGGTACTGTGGACTGTGGTATCAACCTTACACGAACAGAGAAATTACAGGCTTTTTCCACAATGAAAGTGGAAAATTGCAGGGGTAAGGAGACAACTGCAAGGGCCAGGCTCTTGCTTTTCATCTAACCCAGTTTACAGCAGAGGACTTAAAAGTCCCATTCTCCATTAGACTCTGTCTATAGCCCACATTCATTCCCAAGTGCTAGACTGGGTATACAATGTCAGTATTAACATGGGCCCATTTCTCTTCAAGCTGCTTGAAGTGGCCCTTCAGAAATTCAAGGGGACCCTACTTGCCACAGCTCTTCTGTTGAGACCACAACCCCACAGTTTCAGCATAGCCAGGGAACACAGTCCACACATCCTCCAGGCTGCTTCATCACACAGCATCCCTCAGAAACAGCCAGCACACATGCACATTTTTTTTTTACCACTTCCCTAAGCCACAAACCGTATCTTGTGAGGCTTTTCACATTCATTCCAGGGATGGAGGTTTCCCTTGTCCTGCCTCCAAAGCCACCCCATGTCCACAGCTTATGGACTGCAAGCCTGCACACTCTGGCAGGAGGGAGGCAGGATATCACAGCAGCAACAACCTGCTAGAGGTTTTTGCTCCTCCACCCCACCACATGCCATATGGCCTCTCGGTACTGAGCAGGCAGTCACCAAACCATGCTAACGCTTTGATTTGGCATGAACCAACTGGAGACCATCTGGCAGCAGCTGCAGTGGAGCATGATGGACAGTCTAGTTGGGTATCTCCATACTCTTCCTGCTCAACAGCTCACAGAGAAAGACTTGTCAGCTTGCCAGGCAAGTGTCTCACAGCCTCTGCATTGCATGCGGCCAAAACCATTTTGCTACATGTGGACACCTGCAGGGAATTTACCCACCCAAAGGAGGGGACCACAAGTTGGGGCAATGCACTTGTCCCTCACCGGGGATGTTCCTCTGCAGCCCAGTCAAACCAACATTAAAACAACCTGTTCCTAATGCTCTGGGACTCTGTAATTTAATCCAAGTAATTTAAATCAGCACAGAGTTCACATAACCTGTCTTCCTCCTTCTTCTCAGTGAGAGAGTGAACTAACACTTCTATTAATTATTCACAGCATCTTCTCATGCTCACGCTCCCCATCTTTTTCAAACAGATGTACAGTGGCAAAAGAGTCCAGTGCAGACAAAAGTGTGCTGATCAACTTACTGCACAAGAACTTTTCACCTTAGGAAGCCAGGACTCAGTGAATTACGTCTCTCCCCTGAAAATTCTAATCTAAAGCCCTGCATCTGGTTACTGGCATGAGGCACACCACTGCTGTGCCACAGGGTGCCAGGCAGGAGAGGTGCTGACAAGCTGCTGGGACGTGTGTGGTACAACTAACTGCCATGTGCAGCACCGAGGCTGGCAGTGCCGACTCTCATTTCTGTCAGTCACATCCAAATAAACTCAGCCTTCATTCACATTGTCTGTCAGCCAAAACTGTATCTCAGCGCTGACATGAGCTGCAACAAACAAGGGGCCATCTATATCTTGCAGCACGTGTCAAGTTTGAGTTGAATCTGTAATTCCCCAAATGGTGTAAGGCTATGAAAGTCACCCTGTTATAAACCTGAGACACGAGATTGAGTCCGCCACAATCTGCAAAAACTATACCCTACTATGGAGATCCCTAAATATGTTACCTCTAGTCTTTATAGCTGATAAGACAGTGGGATGTTAATAAAGAAATGGCAAAAAGGTATCTTTTTATCAGCCACCATATGAGCAAACAGACAAATAGATGGCACTGCATCTTGCACAACAAACCAAATTCTGGTAAAAAAGGCAGCACAAGTATTTAAGCTTCTGAAGAGCAATATTACAGCAGGATTGTCACTGAAACAATGCATCCTCAATGTGATTGATGTGTTTCTTCACAGAAGACAAATCCTAAGCAGGAAACTATGTGGTATAAATAAAACTAAAACTAATTCAGATGTTCTTAGTAACAGAAGAACGGCTTTCGTATTCACTTCGATTGTTATCCTGAGACCAGAATAAGCTGCTGCACAATTATCAATGCCCACCTCAAACCATACCCCAAAGGTCCTAGCAGAGGGGCACTTTCTTTGTTCAGATTATTCCCCCCAACATAGTGATTCCTCAGAAAACTAAGCCATACTTTTTGGGCAAAAGCTCAAAAGCTCTCCCCAGCCCCAGTGCCCACAGATTTCTGATAAACACACAGCCACAGCAAACAAATCAATACAGAGCTTAAAAGCACATCCATCTATCTTCTTGGAAGAACTGCAAAACAGAAAATATACAATTTATTTGTACCTGGCCCTCTTTTCCCTCATTCCATTCATAATCCAAAGACAAAAACTGAATTTGAACAAAAGGCTGTCCTAGTCAGATTAAAAGGAATATTTTCAAGATTTAGGTTCTGTTTTTTTCAGTCTGAGCAAAACTTAAGGGTCCCTACTGCAGCTGCTGTAATTTCCTTACAAAGTCTAAAAATGACCTTTTTTGGCAATACAGGTACTCTTGTACTGATTTTAAATCTTGAGAAAAGTTCTTATAGGATAGGGCTCTTAGAGTAGATGTTCTCTCCCTTTTATTCTTAAGATAGGCTGCATTTCCTTTTTCCCACCGTACTTATTTGGAGGAGCTGCTTATTTTGCTGTTCTCTCACCAACGATCTATGCACCTCTCTTGGGGCTAATCAGCCCTAATTTTTACCTGCTCCCATTCCTTGGAGCAACAGGTCCAGTGCCTAAAAGCAAGCAATAGGAATTGTGACACTTCTTTATATTTTTACCGCAGGGGAAGGCAATAGACAACCAAAACCATTACAAAGCAGCATGACAGGATTAAAGACCTTTGCAAGGCCTCCTCCTCCTTTTAATTTCTTAAGTTTCTAAAGCTATGTAATCACCATAGGAGGAAGTACTAGCGTTTACTTTTTGCTCTTCCCTGCTGTCCTGAATGGCCTTTTTTCCCCCCTCTCCTCAGTACAATAGCAAAAGCAAGCACAGAGTTAAAACTGAACGTCTGTGGACGTAGGTATTGCTAATTATTAATCCATATTCTGCCCTTTGTTTCTAATAATGTGCATCCAGTATCAAAATGTTGCCAAGAAAAGGAACAAAACGAAGGCTGCATGCTGATGCTAGCCTGTAGTAAAGTTTCAAAAGCTGAAAACATGTAAGCAGGCAAAATTTTCACTAGGTAAACAGTTCATTTTCCATTCCCTACATCTAAATGCCATCACGTATGTTGTATATACATGCTTATACAGAGGGCATATTCCTTGGCTGTTAAGCAACAGGGTAAATAACAGATTTAAGATATTAGATTGCACAATATTTAGAAATATTCTGTATTTCCCTATTCGTAAAAGCAGTTCCTCTTTCAGGGAGGAAGGATGCAATCAAGGTGGAAAGCTCTCTGCAATCACTGAAGCTGGGGAACACCTTGTTGAGAAGAACGTGATCTTATTTTAAAAGACTACACAAGCACAGGCACAAAACCTGCTACAGTTTACCTCTGCCAGAACAGAACTGGCAGTATAAAATACTTCTTATAAACAGGACAGTATTACAAACACAGTGTATCTGCTTCACCAGAAAAATGTAAAGAGAAAAGAGAAAAAACATCAGGTAAACAATAGTAAGCTTGCAGAAGACACACCTTAAGAGGTTAAATGAACACTGTGTGAATTATTATTTAAAAAATATGATTTAAGAAGCAGACTATATTTATGTATGTAACAGAGTATTACAATTCAAATGCTTTATTTTTGCTATATATTATTTTACAGCACATAATTAATTATTAATAACTGGGAGAAGAAATACAAACCCAGATGAAAGTTACTTTGAGTTATCTGAGGACATTGATATGCTTCTTACCTGCTGCCATCACACTGAACAACAACTGCTATGAAAATAGGACCTTTCCAAGAAAGAAAGTACTAGCTAGGTCACACATCAAAATTAAGTTCTTAAAGGGTGAAAACCAGCATTAGTTTCCTTATAAATATAGCTGAATATGATATGATAGCTCAGGCACATGAGCCTTTGAGGGCACATAGACGAGCACTATTTTCATCAGCAGCTGACAAGTAAGGCATGTCCTTTAAGGGCCAATTTAAAGAAAACTAAATGGCATTTAAACAACAAAACTCCTATGGAAACTTCTTCAGTTTACACTGTCTTCACTCCCACTAAAATTAGGAAAACAAACCTTAAACATGGACAGGTCTAAAATTTGGTCAAACCTTACTGGGCAACATGCACCTCGCAAACTGATGTGCCAACTTCTACATTGTGAACTCTGCTTGCAGCTGAGAGTGAATAAAGAAGTGGATGACTGCAAATTTTATCCTTAACTGAAGTCTTGAAGTTGCAGCAAAAGACCTCAAACCTTTGCATGTATCTCTCTGTTTGCTTAACTAGAACCAACTCTCAGCTGATTTTAAGAGAATTGTGGTATTTGTTTTTTGGTGCATAAATCACACATCAACAGTTGATCTAGAAAAATAACTAGTTAGCTATGACTGCTGCCAAAATTTGTGGTAGGTAGCTCTTTTTTTTTTTTTTTTGTAAATAAGTACATGGTGGCTAAATATACCGCAGAGTAACGTAACAAAATCAGGGTTATTTTATTGTATTATTACTCAGATACCAGAATACATTCTTGAAAAAGTGTGATAGAAATAGGGAGGGTTAACTCAGTGGCAGAAACTGCAGCGTAAAAAGTAGACTGCAGATTTTCAGTGGTATTCATCCTTCATTTTCCTTAGGGAGCTCGTTGCAGGACTTGCAGAAGCAGCAAAAGACTTTCAAAGCTTACTTGGAGAACTGCTGATAATCCAGTTACAGCAGGGACTACCAGAGCTGCAAGATATGTGGACATCCCTCTCTGTGATCTAGTCTGCTCTCAGCTGCAGGGAAAGGAGTAGCATAAAAAACAGTTGAAACAAATTTCTTAGCATCAGTGTTTAACAGCAACATTTCTTGGTCCATAACTAATGGGATTTTTGTCTCAAGTAGGAGTTGGCCTCTCACACAAGAGCTATAGAGATGAATCAAAGTTTTCAAGATGCCTCCCACCACCATCTCGCTGTCAGCTCAGCGACACCCACAAATGCACTGCTCTTCATGGTGTTTACCTCTCTCTGCTGAGAGCTTGAGGCAGGCCAGGCACATAAACCCTGACTCCATATAGAAGGTGACCTACAGTTGCTCTGGTGGTGCTCCCTTTATGGCTGTGTATTTTGGAGCTGGGCAGTTTTTAGCTCATATGGAAATAAACACAGCTGTGTATGTGGACACCACTCCATCTCCTCCCCTTCTGAAAGATTTTACATGCAGCTGCTCTGCTCAAAAAAAGCTGCAGAAACAAACATTTCCAAAAGTGCCAATTAGCAAGTATGTGGGAAGGCAAAACCTGAACAGGTATAACATCTGGCGCCAGCAGCTCTTTGCTCGGAAAGCAAAAAAGCAATAAAGGTTACAAAACAAAAAAAAAAAAAAGAGAAAGAAAAAAGGCAGCTTTAAAAAAATCCACTTTTGTTTTATTGACTTGGCAGCAGTGAACAGTGGCAGAAGGAATGCAACTGTGGAGAGAACATTTTGTTCGTTTTCAGCAGCACATAGGTTGTTGAGGCAAGGTGGGACAGAACAGCAGAAATTACTCCCTGCCCTCTCTAGACCTGTGAAGACACCAGCCAGCCCCTCCCAGAAGCCATGAGATTAATGTGTATTTACATTGCTGCAATAACAAAATATCATTCAAAGCAACAATGATGATAACACACATTTAAAAAACCTTTAGGAATCACTGCTACTCTGAGCATATGAATATTATCTGTAAATATAAATTTCATCTTATTAAGAAGTGTTGATAAATATGCAAGTTAGACTCACAATGGAAAGAGACAACTGCTGTCTACAGATGTAATTAATTTCAACCTGCGAACACCTTTAAAGGCATTAGTTCCAGAAAAATAACTATTGCAGGCTGAGCTTTGTAGTTACTTAGAAATTAGACATTACTCTATCTGCCCATTTCTGAAGGGAGGATGCAATAAAATCAGAGACAACAAGCAGCACAAAGGTACTTGGGCAGTCCTTCAGCGACATTTTTAGTCCCATGCATTCATCATGAAGAGCAAAGTACTGTAGCATGTTCCGTGAGGCACTGTGCTCATCTGCATTATCACTCACGATGAGGATGACAGATTCATGAGCTCTTTTCTCTGCAGCACTGACAAGCACTTGGTCTTGCCAATATGAGCTGCTGCTACTGAATAGAGCTCGTCTCAACAAATTCCAATTGGGCTACTGAACGTCATCCTCTCTCCAAAAGTGGGACACACTCTCCACAACGCAACTGCAATCCTGCGTGTATCACTGAGTGGCAGCTGCGCAGCTTTATCTGTGTGTAAAGGAACTCAGAAAAACCTGACCCCAAAGAAAAATAGCTCCTCAGAGTGAGATTTCAGAATACCAACACAGATTATTTCAGAACTAGATGGTTTCCACAGGAACAATAATTATTCCAACCCACCCCAATGGCGATCACATTTTCAATAAAAATTAACTTTTTTCTCTTTAAACAAAGTTTCACAGTTCCAGAAAATGACCTCATTAAAAAACTTACCATGTATTAAAAAAAAATTAACCAACCATTAAAAAACTTGGATGCCCTCTTCAGCATCCAAACAGTGATTAATGACAGTAACTGTTAACTTTTAACATTGAAACCACAACACTTAGAACCTATTTGTGCAATACTATGAAGCAATTACTTATTTTATTTTCAGCTTCAGTATCAAGGCATGTGGTTTCTGCTCCCAATCAGGTGGAACCTACACAGTTTATTCCCAAATTTGCTAAAATCATCAGTGGGCATAGCACTGAATACCTCTACAGAGCAACCACTAAAGGGAGTAGGGGGGAATAAACATCACACTTCCCTCAGGGCCAGCTGTGTTTTGCACTAGCTCATAGTTACAGCATGGGCGGAAATTTGCATTAGTGAGAAGTAGGAGGAATAAATAACAGGAATAAAAGATAAACAAATCTCCCAGTGAATGTGTTTTAATTATTTCCTGCCAACTCTCTCACACCAACCTCTAATCCCAGATGAGATTATTTATTAATTTTTATTTATTTATTGTCTGTTCTTTATGTCCTAATCAGTCCTGTTCTTAATCTTGCCAGATCTGTTGATTAAATGACTGTTACTTATGTATATTACAAAATCAAAATGCATCACAGCAATGTGTGGCAGCCTTGTGCTAGCGCTACTTTTAGCAAACTTTTGTCAGAACATTTCTGAGTCTCTGTGCAGGTGTAAATGGGGAAATACCTCTGCTCTTGGCAGGACCGTAGCTCCTGCCCCCATACTGCAGGTGCTGCAGCAGACTGCCTTATATTGCCAGCCAACACAATTCACAGCAAAGCAGGATGGGGAGGTGTACTGCAAGCCAAGAGATATGCTGTTCTTGCCAGGAACCTCGTCTATGCGAATACAGAGACTAGTCAGCTAGCAACAGCAAGATCTAATGGAATAGTGAAGACCCTGTTTGGTTTCCAAAAGGCAGGAATCCACTCAAGCAGTTATGCTAGTAACACGCTAGACCTTAACACTCCTAAAAGCCTCTGAATTTTGACCCAAATACCAAATTTGTAAGCCTCCCAAGATGCAGGGGAGCGAGTTTCACAGGCGATGATGGCTGCTCCCACACAGCCTGTGGTCTGCACCGCTACTAGCTTGCAGTGCCTGGCCTTTGCTCCTGCAAGATGGTTAAGATCTCACCGCAGGCTCTTTCAGGGAGCGAAAACAGCAGCAAAAACACCCACAAAGAGACACTGCCAGTTTAGTAATTGAGTAATTTATTTCCCAGACCAGCCTGCAGCGCTGGGACCTGCTGAAGACAGCGTGCATATGCATATTCCCCAAACCAAAGCCTGGGCCGCCCCATCCTG
This sequence comes from Rhipidura dahli, assembly GCA_013399225.1. Lineage (NCBI taxonomy): Eukaryota > Metazoa > Chordata > Aves > Passeriformes > Rhipiduridae > Rhipidura > Rhipidura dahli. The sequence goes on along the minus strand of VXAC01005209.1, from coordinate 106,374 downwards.
CCCTCTAGCCCAGTTCTGCAGCCCAGCCATTTCCTTTAGCTTTATTCCAGGGGATACTGGGAGCTGACAAACTGAAAGCCAACAGCAAGCACAAGGTATTATTATTCCCCCCTGTTTTGCAGAATGTCAGAGGGAGTATTAACAATAGGCAAGCACAGGATGCACAAACACCCAACTTTCCCAGGCACTAGCAGTAAAAATGTTCTGAAAGCAGTGACTCATGCCAACTGATAAGCAGCTGTTTCAGTAAATTCACAGCAGAGTTGAGCCCAGGCTCAGAGCAGTTGCTGTGAGCTCCCACGTGAACAATGTGGCTAACCTCATACGTATGGGTCTGTTTCTTGGTGTGTAACCCGCTCTGAAAATGGTTTAATTGCCCAAAAATTGACTGAGTGATTTAACTTCATTAAGCGAAACCAGAATTTTCAGACAAAATTTCTCTCAGACAGAGAAGTCAAAGTTGTAAGTAAAAGTAATGAAGTTCATTACTTGCTTCCTAAGCTTAGTCAACCTCTCTGGCTGAAGCCTGTCAGCTGCAGATGCCTCTAGAATTTTGCAAGGTGTGACCATTTTCCATTAAGTAGCCCAAGACTCAATGCATAAAATAAGAAGGTATATCCATGTTTTGCTCTACCTGGAAAATACAAATTTTTCAGCACACCTTCAGCTACTGAAGGCAGAACTGGCTAAGGCCAATGTAAAACCTGGCAGTAATATCAATCTTATTTATTGACAAATGGTGAATAATCACCAGATAAAAGGACTACAAATCTCATTTCCTGGCACGATGTCTACTTCTTCAAGAAACTCTATGCTCCTCTCAGTTCAAACTGATTCAGCCAGTATTTAATCAAGAAAATTTTCTAAAAAACTGTGCTGAGTGTACTGGGCAGAGTTTTCTTTGCAATACAAGAGTTTTCTTTTCCTACAGAGGCTTCACTTTGGTGGGAGACATCCTATCAGTGAGACACAGCTGCACAAATCAAGCTTCCCTTTGCCCCTAGTGAAGGCACTAACTTTTAACAATTGTTTCTGTCAACAAATTCCTCTTTGCTTACTCACAGAAATATACTTGACTTCAAGCATGTTCAGCCCAGTGGTTACAGTATAATATAAACCCGTCATTACCCAATTTTCTCTAACTTTTATATTACAGCATGTATGCATTTCCATTTATCTTTGGTAGACCAGAGTCTTTTCACTGGCACTGCTAATTCACTTTTAAGGTCATCTGAAACTCCCAGCTGGAAGGAGGGTTTTCTATTTGTTTGTTTGTATAGTACCACAGTGTGAAATAAAGAGCAATAATTCTTAATATGCACCCTTGGGGAAATGGTCATCCAGAAATATTCCCCTACACTGGATACAGTGCAAATAATGTATTGGTAGAGATCATGAAGGAGAAACAGAGCTGAAAGGATGTGTTTTTTTATTTATTTATTTTTGCTAAAAAAAAGGAGAGTAGAAGAAAAAGTAATACATACTAGTTTTGTTATTCTTTTCAAATACAAGACAGGCAGAGAAAACAGATGGTTTGTATGAGGTGAAAATGGAAGCATCTTTTTTCCATATATATATTTTTTTACACTCCTACATGTTGTGTAGTTTATGTACCAAATCAGCTGCATTCTCTTTACCCAGAACAGTTTTCCTAACTTTTGCTCTGAGACTTGTCACTGGTTATTTATTTCAGAAGGACACCTGGACACATATATATGTAGACTAATCTGACTGCATAATATGCTGTGGCACTAACCTCATTATCTATCTCAAAACAAGATAAGGCTAGAGATTGGTTTGTTCTGTATGTAAGCAAAATCCTAGATGTTTAAAATAAATAACTCAGTATCTTCTAATGATGACAGCTAAATGAGCTGCACCCTTGTTTAAACCACAACATTTGTTAGTTCAACAGTTAAGCAAAAAGTGATCTTTTTTAACTGGCTGGAAGTCCAATTTTATTAGTAGAATGAAGGATGGCAACTTTCAGCATGCCTGTGAATTGTGGCAGAGACACATTTAAGAGGGGGGCTAAAGCAGGGGTGAGAAATGGAGCAGGTGCCAGCAGAACCACAGACTAGATGCACTCTCTGCCCAGCAGCCTGCAGGACCATCAGAAAGGTTAGCTGAGGCTGCAGTCACAAGCTCTGCTCAGATGAGATGTGCTTGTTCAGCAAGAGCCCCATCTTTGCCCAAGTTTTCTGTTATCTTGAACTTAGAAGGCAGCCCCTTTTCGACCACAAAGATCCCCTGGAGCTGCAAGATCAGAGTTTCACGTCCAAGCAGTGATTGTTTCCCGCAGTCCTCTAGCTTTGCTACTCAGGCAAAGCAGACCAATTGCACAAGAAATTCCTTCATAACATCTGGGCTCCTTCTTTGCCTGCCATGTCTTCCCACAGATACACTTTAAATCACTGTCTGGGAGGACACAGCTGTGACAGAGCACCAGCATTTCACAGATTTTCATCCATGGCACTGAAATGCAGACCAATCCTCAGCAGTGCCCCTCACAACCATTCAGAGAGGGCAAGGAAGTGTCACTCAATTTGTTCTCTTTGCTTGAAAGAAACGTAATCTGCATCTGAGTGTCTAATACCACAGAGCAATTTCTGCCTAAGAAACTTGATATTAAGAAGCTTAATAAACAATAGGTGAAGAGCAATGGACAGTAGAGAATAATTACTCATTCCAATAGCATATATTTGTGGACAAACTCTGAGTTATATTAAGAAATAATGCAGTGTGTTAACTAGCAGACATCTGAACAAGACAAGGAAAGAATATGGACCCTGCAAATACAAAAATTAAGCTTGTTAAGCTCAGCAATCTGACCATTTTATTTCTAGTTAATTGACCTTAAGGATTAAAGCACTTTTATATTAAATACATTTAAACTATTTAACTATATTTAATATATTGAAACAAATAAAATGTATTAAATACATTAAGAACATCAATTAAATTATTTTATTTTTCCCAAACCTGCTTGCTCTCTTCTCACTATTTTTACAAAAACAAGGTGCATTTTTATTTGAAAGTTTTTGTTATATCACATTACATGTGTTAATTAATAGATGTCAGGTTTGACAGTCTGCAAGCCAAAATTTATTCCTGCTGTTGACTGCCTGGGATTTTTAAATGATTATTATTTTATCTTTTATACTTTTATCTCATACAGATAGCACAAGCCATGGAAAGATCCCGTCACTTTAGTGTAAGAGCATCTGGGTATTGGTACCTATTTGCAATTAAAAGTTTCATATTTCTCTCCCCTAGCAACATAATTAGCTATACCTTAAAACCTTTCTGATAACTGGTCTCAAATCACTAATCTTAATTTTTTATTTGCATTATGTATGAGAGCTAAAGGACATACCACAAAACACTTGGTGAAAATACACTTTTACACATCTAAAACAGACCTAAGTTTTCTGCAGAGGTGCATGGCACTTTTTCTAATAATACCAAAGAGGTAAGTTGAGTAGAAGCAGTTCCTTACACCTGATAGCAACTTTTTTTTTGTAACTCAAAATAAATTCAAGTGGATTTGTCACTGATAAGATTATCTAGACTTTCTTTACAGGTGAAATCCCTTCTCTCTTCTGGTAAACAGGTCCTGCTAAAGAGAAAATGTGGGACCACAAAGCCCATCATCTCAGAGACCCATCCCTTGGCATAAACGGCTCAGAACAGGGACCACTATTGTTCCCAGCATCCACAAGCTCACGACCATCTAGTCGGAGGAGAACTTCAGATACCACATCTCAGTTCAGGCCTGCCCTTCAATTTCTTTCAATGTAAAGCAGCACAACTGAATTTCAACAAAAGATTGCCAGTGTTCACCTGGATTTTACTCTCACATTGGCACTCAGGTGTGGGACAAGCATCCTGATCTAACTTAGTTTATCTACTGTGCTTAATATTTCGTCTGTACAGAAGGATGCCATATTTTTCTTAATTATGGCTTCATTTTGATAATTTGACAAAATTTCTTCCAGATTATCTGCAACTTTATACACCTATTCATCCACTGCTAACCCTTGACCAGTAATGTGTAGTCATAGCCAATAATTCTAGCATACTTCTCAATATTTAGCAATTGTCCCTCTTCATTCAGCAGAATCCTCCTCAGGTTTGTGCCTGCAGGACAGCAGCAACACATCTTTAGAAGTGTGTAGATGAACACTTAGCCCTGCAGGACTTCATCTCTTCTGAGATGTAAGAGGAGGAAATGAAAAGGAGAAAAATGCAATAATTTGCAACTCTGAAAACTGGCACCTCCTACACAAGCTTTTCAGATCTGGAGTACACATTTTCCCCCAGCACAAATGTGTGAAAAGTGACTTTGCCCTCACTAGAAAGTGATTTTTTTTTTTTTTTATGGCGAATACTTTCTATCATAAATCTTATGATTTTTCTAAATAAAGCAAGTTTCCCATTGAACTATCCACACTGCCATCTAGTGCAAGAAGCAGGGTTGTTTTTTGTTTTTTTTTTAAATAACAATGAGACTGCTATTTTTAAGGGAGCAGATTTTCAGCATGTTTCTCCCATACAAAGCAGCAAAAAGATAAAAATTGCAGAACTCCTCTCCTCTATTTTCAATGGCCAACAAAAATTATCTTTACTTTCGTAACTGCAGACCATAATAGCCAAAGGTGTGAGATCAGTATTGCAAAAGAAGACTTGTTCACAGACAGAAATGAGAGTTTATTATTAAATCACGTATTGGGAACAGAAGAGGTTTTTTTCTTTCCCTTTTTAATAAGCACATCAATTATACAGAAACCAGGGTGTGTCTGGGAACCTAACGAAATGCATCCAGCAACTGTCAGCCCACGGGTAAAACACACAGCCTCACCCCGACAGGATGGCAGGTGTTACAACAAAATTATTATTTGTGTGTTACACTAATCATTACACTGCATGTGAAGCCAAAGCTCTGCTGGCTGTCAGAGCTGTCAAAAGCAAACTGCACAGGACACGGGTTACACAGCTCCACCGCCTCCTGCAGTGGCCCTTGAGCCGCTGCTGCCGAGGGCACGGAGGCACAGGAGTGAGCAGGTTAAGGCAGCCAGTGGCACCTTGGGTCAGTTTCTGCCCAGCTACCTGCTGGGGGCAAGGCAGGAACGTGGGACACGGCCCTGGTCACTCGGTGCTCTGCACCCTGCCAGAGTGGGTCATTAGGGGATGCTGAGGGGTCCACGCTGGCTGCTTACTTACCACCTTTCTGGTCAGCAAGAGGAGTAAGGCAGTCACACTGCCAGCTAGGAATTGAGTCTGACTCTTTCAGGCATCACTGTCTAGCACCCAAAAAAACCTGCATATCGTTAAGTATGGGTTGTTTCCTAACCAAGGAGTTTTTATGTCTCTAAGGTTTAGCTCCCCCTTTAATATTAAATGTGGAGGCCTTCCTCTGTCCAGGAGAGGAGAAGATGGAGCTCCTCCCAGAGCTGAAACTGAAAGCTGAGTTGAAACTCAGTGACTGCTCAACGTTATCCACTGCAAGAGCCTGCCTGCTTTCTCCACCAATGCATAAAGTTGATGAGAAAAATGATGAAACCTGCCTCTTGGACTGTATGCCCAAAGTACATGACATTTATAATCCATGATGCTTTCACTTCATTTGGGGTAAAGTGATGCCTTTGCAGGGCCCTGAATGCATCTAGTTTTCAGCATTTTGAGTTTTTCTATATGAAAAGCAGGAATGTTTGTGCACAAAATAATGCCCTCCTCTAGTATGGCATCTGACAAAAACTACCTGTAATAGTGCAAAAAATCCTTAGATCAGCAGCCTGCTCACTTGTGATTCTTACTGTGTGCTGAATTAGTCACAGAAAAATTATACCAGAAGATCTGATGTCTATATAAACCTCCTTACCCATGGCTCTCGAGCAGGACAGTAGCAGTTACATTGCTCAGTAACCCTGTGAGATCAGAGTGGTTTTCCTGCTATGAAAGAACAGCTCTCCTTAGAGCAAGTCTTCTGCATGAGTTTACTTTCCACTTTGGGACTGGAGACCTTGAGAGCAGTGACCCAGTGATGCTCACTCTCTCTCAACAGCATCCCAGAATACAATGGAAAGTTCTTCTAATTTTGTTATAAAGAAGTAAGTTCCACCAGTTTACAAAAATCACGCAAGTGTGGCATCTAAAGCTTCTTAGAACAACAAATTCTTTGCTAACTAACTGACACAGTCTGAAGAAGACTCCGTACTTTCATCAGATATTACAGGGTTTCTCTGTTGTCCCTTAAAGTCATTGGAGAGGATCCCATTGAGTGCATAAGCCATGGAAAGTGGTTGCTTTCTGTGCCAGTTAGCTCACCTGCACTGCCAAACAGCTCAGAGATGTAAGATCTCTGTCAGTGGATGTGCCCCAGTCTGGCACCTTTCTTTCAAGTGGAATTACAAAGCTTTCTTGCTTGGTAATAGGACAGAGTCTGCTCCCAGGGGCATGGATTGCTCTGCAGAGAAAAGTAAACTAGTCTGTGGCACAGATAGCTGCCTGGTAAATCCTGTCACCTTTGTGACCAGAAGACTACAACTTGCTGTGTGTGGACAAGGAACCAATCACTTCTATCTATCCTTTTGCCGTCCTTTGTCAACAGAAAAGCTTTGTCTGAAACTGCATAGATCCACTACCTACAGGTGAGCCTTTATCTAAAAATAAAATAAAAAACCCCCTCACCTTTGTGAGCAAAAAGTAAGAGGGGGAGGAGGGTAAAGACCCAGTCAAAGACACCATGGTGAGTAAGATGACAGCAGTAGCCTCCTGAAAGCAGTCACCAGTAGCTGTGCCAGCTGCAGGGGCCATGCTGGTTATCTGTTCCAGTCTCTCTCAAAGTCACAATGGTCACCTGGTACCATGAATTCAGGAGACTTTACCTGCATCTCCACCCCGCTTTACCTGGGTCCAGCCTAGCCACCAGTGGCCACCAGGACACAACCTGGAGGGACAGTACTCAGGTCACCTAGTACCAAGCAGACTCCTCAGTGCCATTTTACCCTGCAAGTAAGTCCTAATGAAATTTGATCAGTCATAAAGCAGGTGGGAAGGGAAACAATCTTTTGGTTTGGGAGGGAGGAGGATTTGGCAATTCCTTGGCCAGCTCACCAGATTGGCAACTCAGGTCTCACCATCTGCAGGTGAGTGGTGATGCTGATGATGATACAGCAACTAAGAAACCAAACCTGAGCTGCAAGAAAGGAGAGTAATTTCACTGTCAGAGAGTTTCCTCCTCTCTCACACTAAAACAATGACTACCAAATGCTATGAAAAAAGAAGCAAGTCTTTGTTAAATATGTAAAATCCCTAATCTCTGCTATTGTATGCACAAGCAGAACAAGATCTCCTTGATTCCTGCCCCCTCCTCCTCACGCAGTCCTAGAAACACTCAAAATACTTCAAAATGGAAGACAAAAGACATATCTAGAAGTTCCACAATCATAGTTTTACAGTTTAAAAAGAAGCCTTCAAAAGCAGTAAGAAAAACCAAGTATTTTTCCCAGTATTGAGCCATCAAAACAAGATGGAGCAGGAAGGAGAAATAATGTACATTACCAATATACTCCCCCACACCATATTTTAAGTATTCTCTAATTTGCATTTCAGTATTTTTTATTATTATTATTAGAGATACAAAGATGCTGCTAGCTGCTCTAGGGAGAAAATTGGTATGGCCAAAGCTCAACTGGAGTTGAAGCTGGCCAGTACTATGGGGGATAAGAAAAAATGTTTTAAAATACATTAATAGCAAAAAGTAGTGCAGAGGTAACACCGGCTTGTTACAGCACAAGGATGATCACTTCACAGAGACATGAACTTCTTCATAATCTGCTGCTCCAGTTGGATCCCTGTAAATCTATGGGGCCTATGGGATTCATCTGAGAATATTTAAAGAGCTGGCTGACATCAACTACAAGGCCTCTGTCACTGATTTTTGAATGGTCTTGGAAACCTGGAAAGGTCCCAACTGACTGGCAGCTGCTCACACTGTCCCAGTTTCCAGGAAGGGCAAGAAGGATGAGCCTGGAAATTACAGGCCTGTCACAGTCTCACTTTAGTGACTGGCAAAATTTTGGAGATTACTCTGTGAGGTATTGAAAAACACCTGAAGGACAACACATTCACTGGTCACAGCCAAAACAAGAGGGAAAAATCCTGCTCACCAAATTTAATTTTCTTTTATGACAGGGTAATCCAAATAGATGATCAAGGGAAGATGAGTGATGTAAAACCTTCGGATTTCAGTAAAGTTTAGTGATACCGTCTCACAGGATCCTTCTGAATACATCATGGGATGGGTGAGCAACTGGCTGATGGGCTGAGCACAAAGGGTTACAGTGAATGACCTGTCACCAGTGGGGTTCCACAGGGCTCCTCCTTAGGGCAGTGCTCTTAAACAACTTCATAAATTACTTGCAGGCAGGACTCAGAGGGAGTTCATTAGTTCAGCAAACTAAGCAAGTTTGCTGATAATGCTAAACGCTGCTGAAGGCAGAGAAGCCCTGCAGAGAGGCCTAAGCAAATTGTGGGACTGGGCAGTCACCAATCACATGAAGTTTATTATAAAGACAAGTGACACATCTAGCACCTGGGACAGGGCAAGCCTGGATGTACAGACAGACCAGGATACAAGAGGCTGGGAGAGCAGCTCCATGGAAACAGACCAGTGGGCTCCTGGTCAATGGCAAGTTGCACATGAGTCAGCAGTGCCTGGCAGCCAGGAGGGCCACCCCTGTCCTGGGGGCATCAGGCACAGCATCGACAGCCGGGCAAGGGAGGGGATTGTCCCGCTCTGCTCTGCCCTGGAGCAGCCTCACCTCCAGTGCTGGGGCAGTGCTGGGTGCCACAATGTCACAGAGATATAAAGCTACTGGAGAGTGCCCAAAGGAGGCCACGGGGATGGGGAAGGGTCTGGAGGGGAAGCTGAATGAGGAGCAGCTGAGGTCACTTGGTCTGTTCAGCCTGGAGGAGACTGAGGGGAAACCTCACTGCAGCTACAACTTCCTTGTGAGGGGAAGAGCAGGGACAGACTCTGTCACTGTATCTCTTCTCTCTGGTGACCATGATGGGACCTGAGAGAATGGCCTGAAGCTGTGTCAGGGGAGGTCTAGGTTGAATGTTAGAAAAAGGTTCTTCCCAAACTTTGGCTGGTCACTGGAACAGGCTCCCCAGGGAAGTCCTCACAACACCAAGCCTGGCAGAGTCCAAGAGGCCTTTGGACAACACTCTCAGGCCACCACTCACATGGTATGATTATTGGGGTGTTCTGTGCAGGGCCAGGAGCTGGACTTGATGATCCTTGTGGGTCCTTTCCAACTCAGCATATTCTATGAATTTTTACTGGTGTGAGAGAAAATAAACTTCCATTAATAAAAAGACATTAAATATGTGGTTTAAAAACTATAAGCCGATTTACAGGAAGCAAATGTTTCCCAAGGTTGTAATGCAGGATAAAAGGAAAAAAAAATGAGCTGCATTCATACAATGCAAGTAGTTCATGAAACTCCTTGCCACAGGATGTTAGTGACTGTGCTAAAAGTCACCCATATTTAAAAACCCCTGATGGAAGAAAAATACAATGTATTTGTCCACCAAAGGCTATTGAAACAAACATAAGATTTTTTGTGGCTTAAGAAAGTTCTGGACCACAAATTGCTACAGATTAGTGGTATATTGTAGGAATGCACTACATGCCTACCCCATTCTTATGTTATATTCCCTGGGCACTTTTTCCTGGTCACAGACTGTGGACCTTGACCTGATTCAGTAGAGACACACCTGTATAAACAAAACAGAATAAAGTGACAGATGGGAAGTGCCACTTCAGATTTTTTCTTCCACTAGTGGCATCCTTAACAGGAGTGGTTTGAAATAACTGTGTGATTTTGAAGTATTCAACCTCATCCTTTTATGGACAAATGCATGCTAAACTCTGCAACTCTAGAAAGAGCCTAAGGATGGTGTAGCATACCTGCACTTCTCTGAAAGCTTTCCAGACAGCTGGCTTCCTGGTTTGTTTTTTTTTTTAATCAACACTTAGCATTTCTAAACAATTTGGAACAACATTTCAAAGAAGGCACAAGCTCTGTATCCCATCTCCAGATGCATGCCAAAACTTATCCATAATTGCTAACTAAATTTCAAAGGCATGGAAATATTTTACTAGCTCTCCATCAGGTTGTGCAAGTGTCCACAGACAGACCTTGTCTGTGGGGGTGTTGTTCATCTACCAATAGGGCATTTTGCTAGGGAATGCCTAACCTAAACTACACATTTGAGAGAAACCTGGCAAATCTAGGGATTATCACAGACTAGGAAATAAAGGATCTTTTCACTCCCACAGCAAGATGTGCTGAAAATTTGTTTTTCTGAGATGGAGAGAAAAATCTGCACACCTCTCTAATTGTAATGATTTATTTATATGCACACCATGTTATGAAAAACAGTGTTTGCAAAGGAGGCCATCCTGTTGAACAGAGAGAGAAAACATCCTTCGGGGCATATTCATGCAGATCTACACTGATATTACCTGATAGCTGAGTCCTAAAGCAGCCTGGCTCTTGAGAAAAACAGATGTGCCTGCTGCCAAACTGCCGAGGCCGCTCACCCTCCTCACGACTGCTACACAGACTCCTGGGAACTTCTGAAGGTTGCTTTGTTCATTCTTGGCTTATCCTTACTCTAAGTTTTATATCTTGATGATTATTTCATGCAGCACCTTCTCTGCTGAGCTACCTACTGCACAACACCAGGATTTTCAGCAAAGGAAGGGCAGAGCCCTAAAGGAAAGCCAAGCCTCTGGAGCAGTTTTCTGCCCAGAATATGCTAACACTTAAAAAGCAAAGGCTTTGACATATTTTTTTCTAAAAAACTGTTCACACAGGTTTCCCATGAGCATGTGTGAACACCGAACTGCATCACCTGCCATCTGCAGGCAGAAGGGCAGCAGACTTGTATGCACAGAGTGCACGGCTCTCACCCAGGCACCAGCTGTGTCCTCATCACAAATGCCTCATGTGAATCTCAGGGTTTCAGTAACTGCACTTACTGTACAGACCTGTGAATGCCATCTGTGCTCACCTTTCTGCCCAGCTCACCCCTTACAGTTTCTGTTCTAGGAGACAAGCATCCTAGCAGGAGACTGATTATTGAGTCATCCTAACACTTAGGCTAATTCTCTTGCATATGATACTGAAGCCAATGCAGAAAAATTTCTGTAGTATTAACACTGTGCAGTTTCAACACTTTTTTTTTTTAAACAATCCAATGCAGACTAGATTAAGAAGAATCCTATTTTTTTACATCAGTACTGCAAGGCATCTGACAGCTAATAAATTCATGTACAGTATCTTTCTAGGGGATCTAAAGACTCATTCAGCACATTCTGGAAAGACTGACCAAGAACACTCCATCCTACAGAACAGACACAGCCATGAGTTGTGGAAAACCCTGAGGAGGCAGAAGAGAGTGTGTGGAGCACCCCGGGAGCTGGGTGGGTACCATTGCATAGAGATGATGCTGCCGAGTGTAAGAGCACAGGCAGTGCCCCACTGTAGCCAAAGGAGGCCAGGTGGAGAGACCAGGCACTGCTGCATTCAGAGAGACATGGCATGTGCTGCACAGGGATAAAAACTCTTGTCACGTTTCCAGACTTGTTCTGCAGGCAAGCAGAGAGCGGGGCTCTAGCATGACACATCATTCCAAGTGCCCACCAGTGAACGGCTGCGGTGCCCGCTGGAGGGGTGCTGGAGGCACACCTTTGTTCAGAGCGGGGAAGGCACCAGGAATTAGGAGAGGTATTGAAGAGCCATGATGGCACCAGCTCTGCTGCCACTCGAGTGTGCCAGAGAGGGCTTTGTCTGACTCCCAGGATGGGATCCAGATGCTCAGGTGCTCCTGGATGAGGGCGAATACTGCAGTGTACCCGACTTCCTTCTAGTTCAAGGCTTTGAGTGGCCCATAAATAACGCCAAGGTCCACCCACTCCCCTCTTCCCCCTAGCAAGAACATTTTTTGGCAACGTTGATATGGATGACTCAGAATCCCCTGGAAATTGTCTCACTATATATCACTGCCTTTAATGTTTTCATTGTGAAGTGAACCATGCTTCTGAAACCTCAAAGCCAAGTTTCAGAGCTCATGATTATTTTGGAAGCAAGTTGTGCTTTCATGCATAAATACCAGGAGACAATAGAAAGACTGACAAGATTCATCAAGAAGCCAATATACACACATGGAGACAGTGCTTAAAAGCAACTTTAAACCTTCTCATTACTCAAAACCTGGACATGCAAAAACATGTGCGAAAACCGAATACAAGGAAAAAAAATCCCAGCAAACCAACATGGAGATTTCTCTCATATCTGTTGTTGCTGTCATCTAAAACCTACAACAGCACTGCCGAAATAATTCTCTTTATCAAGGACACAGCCTGTGGAAAACACAGAAGAAACCATGAGTTTCAATCACCCAGGCACATTAGAGATGCCAAACCATCTTTCCTATTTAGACAGTTTAGACTTTAGTTTTCCTATCATCTATGTGTGCCTAAAATCTTTGGTTTCCTTCCTACGTTACATGCATCTGGTGACAGGCTTGTAATGGAGATCTATGAAAATGCTTTCAAGCATGAAGTACTGCAGTGTTGGGATTAAGACAAAATTCTCTTAACAAAAGAACATTGCATCAGTGTAACAGTTGTTGGTTACTAACCTGCAGTGACTGAAGCTGTACAGCAAACTCTTACTCTACTTCCATATATCCTATGTAGAGTATCAAATAAGGACAGAGTACCCAAGCAGTCTTGCAGGAATTACAACATTCTGACAGTGCTACTTGGAAAGTCCTTGTGTGTGTAGTGTCACGGAAGACACATGGGGAATTGTGCATACCAGATCTGATATAAACTGTGTATGTTGGCTGAAATAAGAACACCGGTTATATCTGCATACTGTCTCTTGGTAAGGCACCAAACTCCACAATAAATAACATTAATCCTTGTAGCTCGTCTGTACTTTGCCATTGATATGTGATTCTCAGTATCTCAGTTTCTCTAAATCTTATCTCCTCCCTTACAGAAACCCAAGCCAGCAGCCCTACTTTCCTTCAGAAAGCTATTTGATACAAGTGGACCAAAAGAAAAAAAGGGCCCCATTTCCTCTGCAACTTCTCCTTCAAAAACTGAAGGCTGGGCACTGGCATGTGATTTGCCAGGAAAAGCTCTGCTCCCTGGCCAAGGCAGAGAGCAGAGCAGACAGCACGGCATCCCCTTGCAGACAGCCAGCAGCAGTCTGCAACGCTGGAGTCCTGCACGCACCTGAGCTGACCTCGCTGGCTGTGGAAAGGAGAAGTCTTTCCAGCCCTGCCACTCTGCCTCAATCTGGTGGCCCCTGGGTGCCTTTCTGCATCTAATGATCGGTCTAGCCATCAGGGATGAAGCATGTAACTGTCCCTGTGGTAATTCCAACATAATCTGTATTGAAATTCTTATTTTCCAGGATTAATTGCCCAAAGAATGAAAAGGGACAGATTAGTCTACCCAGTGGTTGTCCCAGCATGTACACACATTCAAAGGCATGAGTATCACCTCCTTCCTCATTTCTATACCAAATTTTAATTTAAAGAACAAACAAGAAAGCAACAGCAAAATTTTGCAGCAGCCTTGCTCTACTTGGGCATCATAAAGTGACTTGTTACCTTTTCAGTTTCTAATGAAAAGGATATTTTTCATAATGAAACAGCATAATCATTTCACAGTGTCTTATAAGAGAAAATAATGCTACCTCCATCTCTCTCACTTGTGGAGCCCGCAACAGAGAACAATTTACAACAAGAGAAGTAAGAAGAGACAGCACAGTATTTCCAGGTCTGTTCAGGATACCAAAATCTATCAGCTTTTGAGAAAGTCTGGATTTATGGCCTCTTGATTTGTTAACTGCCTGACAGGAGCACACAAACACAGCTAATGCCTTTTAAAATTAGCCTGCATGTAGTTGAAAATGCATTTTCTATAACCGAGAGCCACCTAATGGACACTGTCTGCCACATCTGCCCCAAGTAAACTCCAGGCCTTGAATATAGACCACACAAGGGATAGAACTCTGCTCCTACAGAGCTGTTACTGGGTTCATGACTTTGGGAACTGTGACACCTCAAAATCTCCCGAATTCCACAACAATGTACCATTTTGAAAAACAGACTCACAGAGATTAAGTGACAAAAGCACACCAATATTTTCTGGTGAAAAAGTTGATTTTCTTCTTAAACATGCATGTTTTCACATGCAGTGTGTTAGATTCAAGAACAAAATCTCTTGCTTCCCAAAAGAAGAGGGGAAGCAATTAGAATATGGATATATTAATGGCTATCAGTACCTCAGACAGAGATGCCTGAAAAGCCTCTGTAGGTATTCTAACTTTTCCTGATCAAACAGGAGAAAAGAAGATAACAGGTGCCCAAGATTACCAGTCAGCTTTTACTGGCTACAGTAAATGAACAAGAGAACCTGTGATCTTTGACATGCCTGAAGGTCATTTCTTCAAGAAATTTCTTCTTCAGTAAAATATTTTTATGGACTGAAGCATTAACAGCTACTCTCTGCTGAAATGAAACTGAGTAACTTTACATTTCACTCTTCAACGCTTAAGAATCGCATGGACTTTTGCAACTGCACACTGAAACCCAACATTCAATATTTCCCTGAATTCCTCTGTGTGAGGAAAAAAAAAAAACCCAAAAACCAAACAACAAACCAACAGTGGACATCAACAGAAAACAATTAAGGTAAATTACCACTGTCATGGTGTTCTGTCCTGTCCTATTCATTACCCCGGTTCTCCCTCCAAGCCTTACTCAATTGATTAATTTCACTAACACAGTAGAAATCTTTCTTTTGTCAGGTTAGTTTTCTGAGCAGCATGCTGAATTAGCATTGCTCACTTTCCAAACTGTACATTTATCTTGTTCTCCCTGTCCTTCCAGGGCACAGCTGTCCCACCTTGACTCAAACTAGGAAACCTCTCCAGCTGAAGCACCTGCTGGAGGACAGTCTGCAGCATGCAGAATTCACATACATAGCTTTTCAATTTTCCCTAAAGAAGAATCTCCTCCTAATACTCCTGTCTTCTGTGACATCTGTCCAGCCCAGTCTGTGCCTTCCAAAACAGCAGTGCAATACAAACGTGTACTTCCTGCACTCAGTAAGAGTGATACCTACTCACTCCAAAAACATGACTCTAAAACATATGCTAAACATTTGCAGGGGGAATCAAGGCCACTGTGGTTTTTAAGTCCAGTGCTAAAGAAAGGTGTATGTTTTACAACCTTAGTAACTAGGAGGTTGTCAGTAGGGTTGGATATAACAACTGCTAGGTCTCATTGATAAGCTCAAGGACACAAACATCCCTGTAAGAACTGTGATCACTGACCATCTGCTGAGATACTGCCACCTGAGGTCACTCACCCCCCTACTCACCAAAAAGCTCACAAGCAAGGCTGCTGCCTGTCTCTGCAGCACACGGGGCTGAGGGAGCACCATAACCTCAGCATGATGCTGCAAAGGGACAACTCCACACATGAACAATTCCAGAAAAAATCTATTAAACACTAAATGCCAGAATATTGCTTAAAATCCGCATCTCTTCTTTTCCTGCATCCGTGTCATGGGGTACAGTGTACTGAGAGGGAGAGAATGTTAATGCAGCTCTTTAAGTGACAGCTCCCTTGACTTACTTAATCCACTTTACGCCATTGCTTCTCAATGGGAGCACTGACAAAATACTGTACTGCAATACTAATGATAAAATACAATTATTGAATCAGAATGCTGTTCTAAAGTTTTCAGTGGAGAGGACACAAGGAAGGCAGAGATTGTAGAATATACAGGGGAAACAGAAAAAAAAAATCACAGAAGATAAAAGTCCTTTTACTTTCCCTTTTCTCTCATGATGAGGGAGGACCCATCTGCAGCAAAACAACAAATAAAATCTACTGCAAAGTTCTTGTGTCCTTACTGAAGCTTGTTTGCTTTTCCAGTTATTCATTCCTCTAGTGCCACCATAGTATTTATTGAGGTTTGCAAACAAAAACAGCTGTAGGCTCTACAGATTAACTGACTATCAACACATTTCCAACTATAAACTAGTTTTAACCACATCATTTCTAAAATAAAACTCTCACAACTTACATTGGGGATTTACAAATTAGTGACAAACTGAACAGCTTTCATAATTTTAAACACCTTTTTTCTTTTTTTTCTATTCTTCCCTGGCCTGATGAGAGACAGCTGTTCCCTGTTTGAGAAGGAGTCTTAGTCACTGCTAAAAACTCATACAAAGGACAGCATCACCTCTGTTTTGATACACTTTATTTAAAAAGAAAAATAAACAAAAAAACTTATGATGTATTCCATCTACCTCAGTAGATATACCTCAGAATACCCATCTATTTCTCCAGGTTTGTTTGAAAATTGTTCCACTGAGTAAAAGGCAGGGAAAAACACAATTAAATGATTCTTTATCAGAAATTAGGAGGAAAGGGAGAAGTCTCTTCTGAGACATAGAGTGATACTGTACCTCTGGGAACTACTTTTGACTTTGGTTCTTCAACATTAAAAAAAAAAAAGAATACTAGAATGGGAGATAAGCATGTGATAGGAAAGACATGTCCTAATGTCTTTACAAGCACTTCAATGGGTGAGGATCTTCGGGAGGAATGGGTGGTAATATCCTTGAAATGGGTCTTAATGTCTCTACCAACCTCACATCCCCAAGTTTGTAACAGAACCCAGACAGTCTGGCTCCTGAACTTTAGGTACACGGATAAATGGGTCCACATAAAGTCTATTCCAGAACCCAGATAGTGAACTTCTGGACTTTAAAGGAAAATGACAGTTTCAAGGGGGGAATATGTGGTAGGTGGTTTGGGGAGGCTGTACCCTCTGAGTACCTCAGCCTCAGGGGAAAGGAAGAGGGCAACATGCAGCCAGGAGTTTGGGATAAAAGGAGGCTTCTGAAACCTCGAGAGAGACCCCACGGGCATGTGCCCCAGAGGACTCTCTCCCTTTATTTGAATAAAGTTGCAGACTCCTCTGTCTCCTTTATGGATGCTGGCTTTTCATAGCGTGATTTTCTGCACACATGAAATAGGTCATAATCTGTTAATTTGGATTAAAATGCTATGAAGAATGTTCATTTTCAGATCCTCCGTCTTTTTCTTCTTGGTCTCCTTACAGAGAAGGTCTCAGATATTTTGTGTGTTCCACCTTCTATTTCATGTAATGTAAATATCCTCAAGTTTCCCAGAAGACTGGTTTTCCAATGATCCCTACACCATTACAACATTTTGATGCATTTACACTGCATCAAAAGACTTCAAAAGTGGAACAGCATTTGGGCTTGTGGTCTTCTCTTAAGTCCTATTTTCTCCCACACATCCTTCCTATCCCCTTCTTCCAGACTCTCATATTGACCCCTTATGTGCTCCTGCCTGTGTATTAATTTCTTCTGTAAGAAAGGCACATGTATTTGGAGACCAAGGCTCAGGGTAGAGCTCTCTGGGTAGCAGCTGCTGTGATCAGCTCTTATCTGACCTAAATGAATCATGTGTCCATCACTCAGAGAGCCTTTTCAGAGGTGCCCTACCCAAGAAGATTTTGTAGTACTGTGTTAGGCAACCCTTAATCACCTACACAAGAGGAAGCATGAAAGTCAACCTCTGAAGCTCTTTACAGCTGAAATAATTGCTTTCAAATTCTGGGTTTAAAGCTTTTGTTGCTCAATGCATTAGCAAGCTTGAAATTAAAGAAAACAACAACTGCCCATCTCTAAAGCACATGCAGAAATCTTTACATAATTAAGTTACTTTACATCAAAAAAACACTTGTTCAAAAAAGACTGCAAAGAAAGGTTAGCACCATAGCTAATGCTGAGCTACCATGAACTAAGTAAATGACTTTTCTTCAGAAGGAGCAAACCTTATACAGAAGAGGTGGTCATGGCTGAAGAGTGAATCATCTTCCCCTCTCTCAACTCCTTCAGACCACAGTTCATTGCCACTGTAAATCCCTACATTCTCCTATGTTTATAAGGCACCTTTGCCTTCAAAATTCCTTGAACTTTTCAGCTGTTTTTTTCCTAGGTGTCTAGGAAACCTATTCCTATTTCCAATACACCTCGAACAATTACTCTTTGACCACTGATACCTAGCAAAGGATACAGTGCCCTAGCCACCCCTCCCCCTTCCTTTTAACATAAAGAAAAAATTGTTTGTGTGGTACAAAAGGAAATTTCCATTTTAAATACATTACTGATTCTTCCTGGTATGCATTTTCAGTTAAAAGAGAAGCCCAGCTAACCAACCTCAACGAAGGCACACTGTTGTGCATTTAAACCTGTGCTTACCTGCTTAGTCTGCTCTCAGTCATGACTAAAAGAAATGTTACAGGTACCTTAAAATGCACAGCCAAAAGTTAAATAAATATAGACACATAAAATAATGAGATGCATACTTCTGCTGTAAAGTTACCTTAACCAAGCCAATCTCGTCCCTGAACAGAAATGCCATCCATTACTGACTTTGAAAGGCAGTCACCTGGATTCTCTGTCTCTCTTTAAAACATCATGAATCTTTCTGAAATATGCCTTTTTTTTTTTTTCTTTTTAAAGCAAAGGGAGTTAGAACTTGAAGCAAAATGAAGGGAACCATTAACCTGAAGTGATATGACAGAGAGACAAGTTTAGGGTGGTAGCATTTCTCACAAATGAGGGGTAACCTGGCAAAAAATACTTTCCTCTTTCCTACAGTTTTTAATATGCCCAGAACAAGCCATAATCCATCCTTCACTGAGGACAGACTTAAAATAAGATCTCTTGCTACTCTGTTCAATTTGGCACAGGAACTCTTTTACCCTTTGGGAATCATGGACACATTCCAGCAACGGAGTGGAAAATTTATTTTTCACCAACCCTTTTAAAGTTATTCTGAAGTTTAAAAATTGGTTCAGAAAATTGGTTCAACAATGCAACATTACAGGTTTAGTTCTCAAGGAATTAACTTTAGGGCTTTTGATAAATATTTCAACACAGTAACTACTAGTCTTTAAAAAAATTCAAGGACAAATTTTCCTTTCACACCCCAGGGACTGCCAGCTACATGCAGCTAATATAACTCCTAAGTGCCTGTGCCCAGATTTGTCTTGCATGTTGATGACACTGTTCACATCTGAAACTTCGATCTGATCTTTGGGAAGTAATATTGTGCATCTTTACCTTGCATCTTTCTTTATAATGGAAAATAATTTTTAGTTGCTGTTGCATCTCTGCTGAGGCTGCTGCAGTCCCTATGTGGAAGCAAGGCAACAAAAGATGTCAAAACATTCAAGGCCAAGCCAAAGAAAACAGAAAAAGCTGGAATAAAACCTGAAATCACTAGTGATTTCACTCCAAAGTAAACCACAGGCCCCTTAAAGTGGCAGATACTTCAAAACTATGGG
>VXAC01005209.1:0-86851 GCA_013399225.1 Rhipidura dahli | reverse complement strand
GAATTCCTGGTGTATAAGACACATTAAGCCAAATCATTCACTAATACATTTAAAATGGAGTTCTTCAGCCCATTCTGTATTTTCAAACCTCACATGACAGCTCTGCCTTTGCTATAGGCACCCTACAGAAAGCTCTCAGGAAGGCAATTTGTCTAGCACAAAATAAATATAACAACAGAAACAAAATTGCATTTTTATAGCTCAGTTTTCCAGGCACACAAGAATATTCCAGCTTAAACCAGAAGGAGGAAGGGTGAAGAATCTCAAAGAACAGCTGAGGATCATGCTGGATCCAATTCTTATTTACTCTATTTTATAATAAAGCAAACTTCAGCACTAAAAAAACAGATCACGTTTCAGATACTTAAAACTTGCAGTGAGGCAACACATAACCACTCATTCAATTATTTTGTAATTAGCCAGACATGCAATCATTTTCCCAAACAACATTACTCAGTTTTTCCCTACCTAGCAATTCTTCTGCCATATCTAACAATGTTTTGTTTATACTACATCCAGCTTTGATGTGTTTGTGTTGATGTACGCTGGGAAAATCTCTGCTGCCATTCCCTAGCACCTCACTAAGAGCAGCACAAAAGGGAGAAGGAAAAGGAACAGGAGGAAAACAGGAAGCAGCTCTGTGTTCTGTACACATAGCAGAGGAGTAACATGCCTTGACCACCACATTTAATGGAAACTTCATGAACATCACCAGCCAAAATGGTTGTTGGAAGAAGAAGGGCTAAAAAGTGCTCTGCATTTTGTGAAAAGTGAGTTCACTGTTTAAAGATCATTAATAGAGTCTTCTAGAAGGACAAAACATGATTAGTTATCGGGGTTACAGACATTAGGCAAGGACATAGCACTACTTAAAGCATGTTTTGCAGAGAATTCATTACTTTTACAGCTGAAAGTTCTAGGTGAACTCATTAAGAATCAGTTTCTGCCAGTGCAGAGCAGATAACTGCATTGTTGACACAGTAATTTTACAGAATCAGGGGGTAATTCACTGTACTCCCTGTCTCTTTCAAATTAGCAGAGGACAATATGGTTTAACAAGAAAAAGGAGAAAAGAGATTTTGTCCACAGTGATGTCTCTGTGATTCACAGAACAAGTGTGTCCTGCAGCCAGGCTGGTTGAGGTAATTGAAGCACAAGACACCTGTGTTAGAACCAACACAGGTTTTGTGTTGGTTCACTAATCAAACCCGGAAGAGGCCTCTGAAGTTTGTCCCACTCACACAAGCTTAATACAATTTTTTTGTACCAAGGGAAAATGGGAGTTTTCTTTCCCTTTTAGAAGGGCATACTGCGACTTGTCAGAGACAAGGCACTTGGTGTTATACTCCGGGATGGAGATGGATACAGTGATGTTTTACTCTCCTGCCCTATGCTTTTAAAAAGAAAATATTTTAGGCAGTGCCTTCCAAAAATAATTGAAGGATTTCCCCCCCTTCCCCCATTAATTCCTATATTGGAAAGAAAATATAACATCCTCTTTTGATGCATTTGAAAAGGAATGGGAAATACCACCTTAAAAGTAACAGAAGGTTTTCAGGTAACGTCTGGTCACAAGCAACACGCCTCACTTCTCCCCTACCACTCTTTAATTTATACTGACTGCTAGGAAAAGTCCCTGGTTTCCCTTAGACAAACTACGCTCTTTATATTTTATTTACTTGTTTTTAAATCAACTACTTTCAGGTCCTTTTGCATCATGCTGTTCCTGCAACACCTGTAGCTGCCACTGTTTTGAGCATGGCCTGCAGAGATCAGTCATGTGAAGCTGATCTCTTGCTACCTCATCCACCTCACTTCCCTCCACAATGGCCCACCCAAGAATTCTGGACTGCTTCTGGTAGCAAGCAACACTCAGGTCACTTGCACAGTACATTTCTAAACTGGGCATCTTCCCAAAAGTCACTTGACCTTTCTGGACCAAGGCATATTTTATTAGTGAAGAAAATAAATGTCAAATTGCATTAAAGCTCTTTTGTGTTTGTCAGACCACTGATTGACTTCCACGGGGGGTAAATGAAGAGGTCTGAGTAACACCATCCATGCACTGCCTGAAGAGAGTGGGCAGATGTCGAGTATTACGACTAAGCCTCGTTAATTTAGCCGTAATATATGGCTCAATCGCGCGTGTGCCAAAAAAGACAGTAAAGTATTGCTGGTTCTTGAAGTTTATTACATCTTATCAGCAATACTAACATAAACATAAGCAAGAAGCAGAATAGCATCTACTCTATAGCAGCAACAAGGAGAGAATGATGGCTTCTTCTAACTTCCTGACATTTATACTATCTTTCACATAATTTGTTGTTTATACTTTTAGACCAATATGTGTTATCCAGGTATGTCCATGTCAGCAGAACTGCAGTGGAATTCTATCCAATAGCTCCACAGCAGAACATGTATCATAGGTAGAAGAAAGGAAGAAAGAATTTCAGCTGCGTCACTCCACCATTTTGTGTTTTATCTCTTATCAGCTCACTATAAAAACAATCTCAAAAACCTTCACCTTTTCACCCTGTGAGAATATATATAATATTTCTATGTTCTAACTCAGGCTTCAGTAGATTGTAACATTTCCAGATGTGTTGGGAGCTTATTGCAGGGCTGTGAATCATAATTAGACCTGTACAGGGGGTACAAATTATTTCTGAGGGTCTTACAGATGACCCAGGGTCAGGATTTACAGATGGCTTAAGGCCAGGGGCAGCAGGTGGTTCGGGATTGGGTTGAGAGCAGCTCATTTCCTGATCTTTAATATTTTGGCCTTATCTCAGGTGTATCAGGCAAACAAATATTCTCCACTTTCTGTTCTCCAACACAGAGGATAATTCAACCCCACTGTACTTTGGGAGATTTCCTGATCTTACAGTTTTTCATTACAGTAGCTTCTAACAGTGCCAGTGAAAGATGCTCTTTTAAACGAACAACAGGAACAAAACATTTTTTAAATTGTATTTCACTACCAAAGTATAGTTGCTTACAAAAAAAAAAAAAAAATTACACACACACTCATACTCCCAAACTGTCTAAACAGAAGTGTAAACAACATGGCTGAAGCCTGCCTTCTGCAAAAAAGCAGAGCTGCACAGTTGCCCCAAAACCAAACCCACAGGCAAGTCAATGTCTGGTTGTTTGTATTTTCTATAGGATCAAAACAAAGGTATCCTCTTCAACCAGCACAGAATTTTTAGATGCCTGTGTAATATCTGAACTGTGTAAGTATTTGAACTGTAGAAAAATTTGCCACTTTGACTTACCAAGTGAATTACCACAGATCTACCAGGTGACCTATGGAGAAAATCTCCCGTTTCCCTTCCACGACAGCATTCTATGCAAGCCACAAAATTAATGATGTCAAATATCAAAATTACCTTCTTCAAGAGTTGAAGCTTTCACTGAAATATTCACAGCCTCAACACTGCTTTAAGATAAATGATTTTATATTAACGGTAAACGAGTCAGATTTACAAAGTCAGTAAGAATTCATAAGTTTTGCATTTTAATCACTCATAGCCACTGTATTTGATTTACTCCACAATTTCTATTAGAAAATGAAAAAGTTTTGAAGAATGAGTTATTCTGAATGTAAATCTCTAGCAAGCCTCTGTCAGTCACGTTAGTCCTTTCACCAATAGTTTTTCCTGCCTTCTGACTGCAATGACACAACCAATTTAATTACTTCATTATTTAATGACTTCTAACTTTAAAAGATTACAAATATATGGAAAGTTAAACTAATAAACAGCAATTCTCCATGGAATAGAAGAAACCATTGTAAACACCTGTATAACTTGTGAAATCCCCACCCCTATACTTTTACAAAGACAAAATAAAAGTAAAAATCTGTAGAGGTCAGGAATACTTCTACTAAAGGATATGTATGTACAAAACATAAAAGAGGGAAATAAAATTCCATAATTCTAATACAATATTTGCTTGGCACAGATTTTACATTCCCTTGGCTGTATTACAATAACAACCTGTGGGAAGCTACCATTCAAAAAATTATAGCTTAAAAAGAAGTTTCAGCACTGGACATTTGTTGGGAAGACTAAGCCCCTTGTAGTTTTTCTGGCAAGTTGTTTTTTTTTTTTTTTTACTTACGTATTTATTAACTTCCAGTTTTCAGCAGTTCATTGTACCTTCGTTCAACTACAGGGAAAGAACTGTTTAGTTTACAGCACAGTTTTATATGCAAATTATATTCAATAGAGTCTCTACTCATCATAAGTGTCAACAGGAAAAAAACAGCATGACAGATTTAAGGCTTGAGATTTTTTCATAAACTTTGAAGGAACACTGAAATTACAAAGCACGCTGAACTCACTGTAAAGAATTTTCTCTAAGCATGTGCCAAATGAAGTATATTAAAGCGTTTTTTCTTCTAAATCTGCCGTGAGACTTCATGCTCCATTTTCTACTTTTAAATATTTGAGATAATTAGGAAAGTTCTGTCTGCTGCATGGAATCAAACTTACTGTTTGCTTAGATCCCCCTGAAGTTAAGTTTGCTTCTACTCAGTGAAAACATTTCTATTACATTTAGTAACAGTGGAGACAAAGCAAGTTTTCAACCCCACACAAATCAAAATCCAGAAAATTCGGAGTTCAAAATGAAGAAATATTTTACTGCCAATAGGAGGGGGAAAAGTCTTAACAAATCAGCCAGTTGTTGCACTAACATCATCAAATAAAGAAATTGTAGAGCTTATTCTGCCTTTTATCAATAATGCATGGCTGCGCACAGACAATTTATAGCTGTTTTCCATCACTGGGTATTGTGCAGTACTAAATTAAGTCAACAAAATTCAAGGACAGTCCACCCACACAGCTACTGTAAGCCAGCTAGGCCACTTTGAATAAACATTTTAAAGGCATAAAGTGAGTTTTATTAGCATGCTGAGACACAGTTCCTAGTGGACAAAGCACCTCCTTTGAAAAAGTAAATGTACATTTAGCAGAAAGAAAGATGAGTTACTCTTGTGCCTTACAAGTAGAGAAACAGCAAAAGGGGAAACAAAAACATACACAGGTAACAGCTCAAAACCCTAAACCTGTTAAGACTAAAACATGAAACAAGAGAATTTATTTTCTATACTAGAAACTAATTGTCATTCTCAGAAAATCCTGAGAGGTGCTGAATTGGTGTAAGGTTCTGAAGGCAAAAGAACTAAAACCCAAAGATGTTTTGGCAGGATTTTTTTTAATGTTTCAGTTGTTCCAAAGATTAATAGAATTATTTTTTTAATCCTTCGCAAGTAATATAAATCAGAAAAGCACACAAGCCCTTTATCAATCTAAAGATCTAGTTGCTGTACTTAAATAACAGCAGCATTTATTGCGCCAGTAAAAGAAGTGAGAGTTAGGGTCCCTTCCACAGACCAAATTCACCAAAATGTGGTATGGCACAAGCTGGTTGCTTTTGGTCAGCAGCACCACTTCCAGTCGCAATGGGCCCCCAGCGTGAACGCCTGAAATGCGGGAAGGCGTCAAGGCACTGGGAGCACACATGCCGGCCACCAGCAGCACAGGACACACACACAACACGTGTGTCAGCACATCCCGCACTGCTCCCCGGACACTGAAAAGCTTTCAGCAGAGAAATCTTTCAGCTTTCTGCACCGTTTTGTGAGAGCTCTGTCTTCCCATGTAAGCTATCTAAAACAAAGTTACCCTTTTGTGAACACTCGCACCCGAAGACTGTTTGTTGTCAGATTGTTATGGCTCTAACTAGCAAAATATTTGGGAATGGGTGTCTTAGAATTTGGCCAATCCCCTCAAGGGGTGGATGGCCAGAGGACCAATTACCTTATACCATCTAACACACTTTTGTGAATCAACATATAAAAGCCTCGAGGAAAAACCATTAAAGGGCTTGCTGCCATTGATACCTGAGCCTGGACTTCACATGGTTTTTCTGCCCTGACACTCGGGCAGTGTGGGGTGTCAGCAGGTATGCAGGGGGGGCCTGCACCTGGGCCCTCCTCAGCTTAGTTTCAGATGTGGGGTCAGGTGCAGCCAGCCCCAAGGTGGATGGCAGCACCACCAGGAGGTGGGTTTGGCTCACACTGCAGACTTCTGCTGCTGCTTCTTTTACAGTCAGGCTGCACAGTTAGCTTCCCTCCAAAAAGTGCTGGCAAGCAGGAGGCTCGTGACTACCTTTTCATACCCAGAACACCACTCCAGCTGGGACCCTCCAGGTCTCTCTGGCAACCGGCATGACAAGATGACATGGAAAAAGTCCTTCTGTACAATGTGGGAAGGTGGAAGCTGTAAGGCAGCACGGCTGGGCAGCTTGATGGCCTTGTGGCACATTTAAGCACAACCACAAATAAGGGGAGAAAGGATGAAAGAACCAGAGCTTAAGCCACAACTGTTTGAAGTTAGTCAAGTGGAAATACCTGGTCAAATAAAAAAAAAAGTGACTGTATTTATTGTGCAGCTGTTGAGAGAAAAAAAATCAATCCCTTCCAGTGGTATTTGGATTTGAGCAAAGGTTAACTTCACTCACAATACATGTATTTTCTCAAAAATCAGATCTCCCTTGCATATGAAAGTATGTCAGGGACCTCTGAAGCCAACTAATCAGTGTTTAAACTCCAATTTAACTGCTCCAGCAAGCACAGAAAATTCAGAAAGTGAAAGGCCAGATTTCAAGATAAACAGAAGTGTAAAAAAACTTCAGCTTAAGGACCAGCTATGCAAGGCGATTGTTGAGCATTTGTATTTGAACCAGTCTGCATTTTAATCTGTCAGAAGTAAAAGATTTTCTTCATAAGGTTGGTTGTTGTTTTGATTTTTTTTTCCCCTCTTAAATAAGCTGAGGTACTGCTGTAAGAAGTGAAAATACTGTTTTGAGTCTGACGATATTGCAGTAAACCTTTATTTTTACTAAAATCAAGGCTAAATTAAGGCTTCAGGACACAGCCTTGAGAAACCCCAGGCAATCCCAGTGAAGCAATCATGGTTTTATAAATAGAAATTAATTTTAGTAAGTCTGTTGCTCATCTCACGTTGCCAAAGAGTGTGATCCAATTAGAAGTCCAGTGCTTTAATGATCTGCACAGGGATCACACTCAGTGAAGTTCTTGGGCCCTCTCCGTGGAGCGTATCACGCCAGTGAGATGCTGGCTCTGTAACTCACAGGCAAGAAGCAAGGGGGTGTTCACATTAGTATTTCAAGGTATCGGCATCTGCACAAATGCAAAATGCCTTGAGCACAATGAAATGTTGTGTTTCATGCCATCACAGCACACACGCTCTTCAAACACTGTGTTCTGCAGAGATAAATTAAGCCCACTTCTCCCAAGACTTGCAGAATTAGTAACTTTACCTAGTGTACTGACATTTAACTGGCAGCACCGCTCTGTGCTGATGGCTACTGCCATTAATGCCTCCCCTGCCCTCTGGAGCTGCCCAGCGCTACTGATGTGTCCAGGACAGCTCACCATGCCACTCCATATAAGGACAAGCAAAGATACATTTACATCTATGTATGTGTGTAACTTGGAGGGCACTTAAAGAGCACCTGAAAAGGAAATCTTTTCACCCTGCTCTTCTCCATATTCATAGCCTTGTGACAAGAGCTGACACTGTCCACTTCTCCGTGACTGTACCTGGTGCTCCTGTGCTTTCCAAGGCAGGCAGCAATCACCCCCATTGTCAGCTCCCTGACAGCAGACACCAGTCTGCTCTGGATTTTCCAGCCTTTTCCCTCTGTCTCCATGTGTTTCTGTACAGCACCCTCCCTGTACCTTGCAGGGCCACCCATTGCACCCTGCTGGACATCCAGGCTGTGACTGCCCTGCGTTACTGGCTCCTGCTGCAGTGCACTGGCAGGCCTGGGGATCCGCAAAGGCCACCTAAGAGCCCCTCTGGGCATATATAGTCACATTTCCTTCACTTAGAAATGCATGCTTGGCTGAGGGCACCCACTTCTACAGCCAGGACATAGCTGCAGCACACAGCCACACAGGAACTGGGACTAGCCTAGTCATAGCAACAGTAAGTTTCCTTATTTTGCCTTTTCTAAGCACTTCTCCTTCTGTATCAAAATACTTCTTTGCCACCGGCAAAGATAAAATCCACCTACAGATGCTTTTCCTGGTGAAAAGAACAATCTCCAGAAGAGCAAGAGCCCAGGCACATCCAAGTGAAGAACAGCATCCTGCAAGGAGGAACAGACACCGCTCTATGAGCAAGAGTCCAGGGCCAATCCAAAATGTGCTGGTATGAGGCCTGCAGAGGAAGTGCACACGGGCTTCCCAATCACAGCAGCTTGTCCCAGGTCTATTGCAGCACCCTCTGCCCCCTTTCTGAACTGCTTTTACACAACAGAGCCAGACAGAGTCAGTGGAGTCTGGGTGTTTCCAACTACACACACAGACCTCCTACGTGTCTAAAATTCATGGAGTAATGAAGAATGGCAGGAGATCTGCTTTTCCACACTTTCACAATTGGGGAAAACCAGGTGGTGCCCACGTGTCTTTGGAACCACTAGATTCAGGAGCCCTTTACCTGCCCCAGAAGCTGGCAGCAATTCAAGTCCACATCTGTAAGCACCAGATTTACTCCACACTGAAAAGCTGAACAAGCTGTCCCCACTGCTTGTTTGCACTCTGATTAAAGCAGCAAAAGTAGCACAAGACAAGCAATTAGCCATCCAAGATAATAACAACTGTCAAGAGACTAAATCCTTCCTCTTCAAAAGAGAATTTCAGTTTTAGGTGTGTCTTACCTCTTATCCAACTCTGCAGAACATTGCAGCACATGTAATAAGGTGGGCAGGCAGTGACACTCATCAAATGTAAATAAAAACAAGATTCAGCTGCGACTTCAAACAGCAGCTGTCAAACCTGAGGCAATCCAGGAGTCAGTAGCAAAGAGCCTTTACCCATCTGGGTTCCCTTTCTTAGAGACTTAATTCAGGCCATCCCTTTGGAGTTGCTCTTAACCTGATCTTTGCACGGGGAAA
Organism: Rhipidura dahli; assembly: GCA_013399225.1. Taxonomy (NCBI): domain Eukaryota; kingdom Metazoa; phylum Chordata; class Aves; order Passeriformes; family Rhipiduridae; genus Rhipidura; species Rhipidura dahli. The sequence goes on along the minus strand of VXAC01005209.1, from coordinate 77,860 downwards.
AATGAAAAAATAAAATCTATGTAGCCCTGTCCTGCTGGGTTATTTAAAGGCAGTCAGGTCATCTGCAGCGGTAAGAGGCCATGCTGCTCACTGGGCACTGCATAAACATGGTACTGACTGACTCCCTGTCAGTCTGGTCTCTGGCTGCTCTGCTGTGCTGCTGAGAAAATGCAGCAGCCCTACAGTGCAGCTGACAAGGCAGCCATAAATCCAAAAGATGCGTACAAAACACAGGTAATTAATGAAAGATCGCAGCAGCAACTCTAGTCAAAGCAGAATGGTCATGCTACAAGCTACAGTCATGTTTAGCTTCATAGCCTCATTTTTCCTGAGGGAGAACTTGTCTCAGCAGGGCATTATGTAGGGACTGAAAACCACCTACTACTAAATAATTATTAGTACATATATAGAAGGAGTAAGACATTCTAATGGAAAGATATACAAGCACTTAAGAGTGTAGAATTAGTGATTTAGAAAAAGAAAATAAATTGTTTCTTCATGAATGTTTCTTCAAATTGCATGGATTTTGTCTTACTGAAGTCAATGAATTTGCTTCTAACCAACACATACTGATAGCTGAGTCCAATACAAGACTTTATGTTCGTATAAGTTTTGTGCTGGTTTTGACTAGGGTGGAGTTCATTTTCCTCAGAGTAGCTGGTAAAAAGCTATGCTTTAGATTTGTGCTAGTAACAGGACTGATAACACAAGGAAATTTTAGTTATTGCTGATGAGTGCACGCATAATGTCAAGGCCTTTTTTGCTCCTCATACCAAACCACCAGCAAGGAGTCTGAGGGTGCACAAGGAACTGGGAGGGAATGCAGCCAGGATTAATGACCCCAGCTGACCAAAGGGATATTCCAGACCATATGGCATCATGATCAGCATATAAAGCTGAGGGAAGAAGGAAGAAGGACCATTTGGAGTGATGGAATTTTGTCTTCCCAAGTCACCACTGTGTGAGATGGGGCCCTGGCTTTTCTGGGCTGGCTGAACACCTGCCTGCTCATGGGAAGCACTGAATAAATTCCTTGTTTTGCTTTGCTTCCATGCATGGTTTCTGCTTTCCCTATTAAACTGTCTTTGTCTCAATGCACAGGTTTTTCACTTTTACTCTTCTGGTTCTCTCCCCCATCCCACTGGTGGAAGAATGAGTGAGTGGCTGTATGGGACTAAACCACAGTAGGTTGATTAGACACCAAGAGGTGGGGCTAGGACAGTCTGTGGAACCACATCCATCTTCTTCCCGCCACCTCCACAAAAGAAATCATATCTTACCTTTAAAGACTGTAACAGAGGTGCCAGTCTCTACTTTTCTTTAGGCCTTTTCAAACATCAGAAAGTGCGGCAGATTCAGCTATTCAGGAACCCGAGAGTCATCCTACAAGAACAGAAATTAAAAGCACCAATTAGTCATTGCATATGTTGTGCAATATATCCTATGCTTAAAACTGCTGATGCCTGGTAGGGCCATGCAGCTGAACAATAAAGAAATTACTAACAACCATAAAAATGAAAGGCCAAGTTATTTTTTCTTTCCAAGGTGAAATGCTCAAGCGTATTTTGGCTACGGCACCCTGAGGGGAAAGCATGCATCTTGCCATAGCTGTGTCACCCTGCCCTGCCTTCCCAATTTAAATCTCTGTTCAAACAACAGTCCATATGAATGCACAGAAACAAAGCTCCAGGCACGTTAGGATATGCCAGCCACACCAGCTACAGAAACAGAGCAGTAAATGTTTGCAACCTGGTACTAGTTTGAACAGGGAAATGCATCAGAAGCCCATGTGAGCTCAGAATTAGCACTTCATAAGCAAGGATCTTGATGTACGTGGAAGACACATGGAGGTACTTTATAAACTACAGGAAAAGGAAAAACATTTACAGACAGACTTGGCTGATTTCCCTGGATAGGCTTTTCTCAAAATTCTCATCTTGCAAGTACTCAACCCATACTAAGTAAAGACACTCCAACTGCAGCAGAGTTCATGCCTGCACCACCACGGCACATGAGGCAGCTCTCTTCTTCCACAGCAACTCAGCAAAGATGTTCCACCCACTAAGGTTTAGATACTTGTTTTTCAGCTCCAACCCATCTGACGTGTTTAATCCCCCAAGTGAGCAAAATACCCAGAAGTAGAGGCACATCCACACACACGCCCCAACAGGGCTCCTTGCACTGAGATACCCTGCCCCACAGACACTCACAGGTACAGTCCGAGCCAGCTGCACCCTGAGGCGGTTGCCGATGTGTAACAACTGCACAGTGATGCCACTTTGACATTTGACAGCTGTGGAGTGATGAGCCAGCAGAAAAACTTACCTATATCTAGCATGGTTACTACTCAAGAGAGTTTTAAAGACTATTTTCAGGCAAACGACACTTCTTATCATCCAGGTTGTTAAGTACTTCCCTAAAGCATTGGTACACGCATACAGAATGACCTCTGTCCCAGTTCGTAAAATGACAGATGGGGGCTTAAATGGAGCGCAAGCCAATCATATCAGGTAAAAATTACAGAATTTTTATTACAAATTAATAAAAAACCTAGCATTGAAAGCATGTCACGGGCCAATGTGCCTACACAGTGATAAATATATTGGTCTAATCCTACACTGTTTACAAATCCTTAAAAAGGCTTCTTAAGGGTTAATTATCTTCAAAAACTAAAATAAAAAGTAGCATTTTAAGGGAAACTAGAAGGGTTCATGTCTTTGGAAGAAACAGAGGGGGAAACTAAGTTGAACATCTACATTTGTTAAAAAACAGAAATCTGAAAGCCCCAAGCTTAGATAAGCTTTAAATTAGTATTCAGTGTTCTTAAGTTACTCCAAGGAAATAGCAGTCAATTTCTTCCTGCCTCCTGTTCCCAACACTTTCTCAATACATTTACTTTTATCTATTTATGTAAAATATGAACGTTTTACTCAGCAAGTTACCTATTCATGATACCTTAAAAATGTCTTTGTTGTAATGGGGGTACATTCTAAGATGATTACACATATCTCCATTTACATAATAACAAAGACTGCAATGCATAAGGAACTTGAAACTACAGGAAACAAATTATATCCTTGGAGCTCTATATTCACAGATTCTATAAAGTACCACAATCACTGCTTTTCTCTATAACCTCCTGCACTACATTTCTGGACAAAGCAGTACAGCAGTTTCCAGATGTTCAATCAACAGTGATACACCCTGGGCCACTGTTCAAGGACACAAAAACCTGCCTTTCAAACCCCTGCTGCCATGTGTCCCTATACCATGGTGTCAAGAGCATTCAGGTATTTCTCATGGGTTAATTTTTCTCCAGCAGATTTCACATTTTGCACATTGCCCCACAGCTAGCATAAACACCCTACCAGGTACTCTGTGTAATTTAGCTGAAGAGAGTTTATGCCCACACCTGTTCCAGATCAGCCTGAAAACACAGCAACTGTGCAACACCAAAGGCCAGAACCAGGACACACAGCCTGAGCCCCAAGATGAACAAGTAACAGTGTTGTGGAAATTGCTTCTTTTTGTCAAAGAGGACTGATCAAAACCCAGAAATCCTTCGGGAGCTAAGGTTTATCGCATACCTTACTGTTTTCCACACCAGATGGAAAGAATGCTTCAGTTTCACTTTTTACCCCAAACAAATCACAGCATGCATGTGTACACAATCATCTGACTCCTACACATCCAAGAACAACCAAAACAAAAAACAGTACGCCGTACACCCATTTTTTTCCCTTAAGGGGAGAACAAACCACACCTAACAGGTATTAATAAAAACACCAAACATTAGAAAACATTCTGTTACAATGGGTATTTAAAAAAATATATGTAACATTAAGCAAAATTTAAATCTGTACAAAACGGATGTATGTATCTCACATTAAAAAGTAATTATTCTTCTAAATTGCAAACAAATGGCAAACTAATTTCATTTCCAGCCAGAAAATTTACTCAGTGATTAGCATAACCGAGTGTTAAGCAGAAGGAAAGAAAGGCAGAAATGAAAACAAACATCGTCAAACAGTTAAGTGGAGATATTGAATATACAGGAGTGCATTTACTGATAAAGTTGTAATTTTTGCATAAAGTTTTAACCTTCATAACATTTTAGAATTGAGCAAAACTTGCTAGGTAACATATATTCCTTAAAGTCCAAAGACATGGTGTTAACAATTTTTAACAAAAGGTCCACATGATTCACAGCATACTTCACTAGCCTGACAAGTTCCCTACAGATGGGTAACACATGTATTCCATCTTCTCTCCTTTTCCATTCCAAAACTGTTCAACACCTCCTCCCACATGCTCCTCCAACACACACACTTCCCTCCAGCAGACAGCAGCCTGATTCACTTATCTGAAGAGGAATTTATGCTGGCCTGGAAAAACACGGGCCCCCTGAGCTGCAAGGACATGCCTGGATAGCTTATTGAGATATGCCTCAGACGTTGTGTCCAACAAGCACTGCTAAGTCAGCTAAAGATGTCCTGCGCAGCACCCGAAGGGTAGTTACATTCCCGGCGTGAAGGAGACATCGTTTTAAAATAAAATTGAGTGTAACATTTCCAGTGGTAAAGACACTATTTCCTGGTGAGCACGTTCCACATTTTTGGACAGAAAGCCTTTACGCAGTCAAAAGCACTATTCAGCCTTGGTACATTTCACTGACGTAAGTTCTCATAATTACTAATGGAAGGCTATGTCTGGGTGGCACAAAGCACCATGCTAATTACCCCTTCAGAGACACTAATTAATCCGGGCAGGGCACCACAGTAACATGAATGCTCGGCCTTGGGAATCTCCCATCGTGCTATTTGGATACCTGCCTCCCATCCCAAGCAGTCTCCATCAGATGAAAGAAGAGTCTCACACCAAAGATGAGCCGTCCATGGAGGGCTGTTTCCTCTTAGAAGTGTGTTTTCCTGAAATCTACGATCTTCAGCACACAAGACTGAGCTGCACCAGCTCTTGACAAACAGTAAAATAATCGACAAGCAATTAGTGAGCATCCTCGGCTGCTAGGAGGAGCAATGTCTGAGGGTATACCTACAGACAGTCAGTCTCCTGGGCCCCAGAAGGAAAGGTTCAGGTCAGCATCTCAGAGGAGCTATGTGTTAACGATAATGGTGATTGTCTGACAATCAGCTGCGGCCATTCACGCCACATTTTACCAGACACACCACGGAGAAACCATCTAGCACCGGTGTGAATGGTCTCCATGTACAAGTAAGCTCCAAGTAGCAGGTAATGGTGTGGTTGTTAGCAGGGTAGAAAAAGTTACACTGTTGCCAAAGTGACTTTGCTTTCAGCTTTCTGGCGATAAAACAAGCCCAGGGCTAAAGCCAGAACACCTTATCTACTGTATCGGATGCCACCTCTTGGTACCGGGACGTGCTCTTCACGTACTGCAAATGGACTTTGATCTTTTGACTTGTTAAAACACAAACTGTAAGGAATAACGTACTCAGCAGTAGCTTAAAGCACCTGTCCCAATGGGAACTGGATTTTGAACAACCAGAGCACAACACGGAAGGGGAACACCTGATACACAATACAACCTGGAGCAGAACACAACCTCATACCTGTCCACAACGCAGATGGGAAAGACGCAGAAAAGTTATTATTCCCTGTGGCACAAACAAGCGAAAGTCAGGAAAGTGTTTTACTGCCATGCAAAACAATTTCAGATTCTGAAGAGCCCCTATCTGGTCCCCTTTCTCCTCCTCACAAATACACATTTAAAAATGAGTAATTTCTGAGACAATCCCGTTCTTATGGCCTCTCTCAACAGACACAGACCTTCTGCAAATCCCATTAATTCAGGAGGACTTACTTAGGTGAAATGGCTCACGTTGCAGGTAAATGGGATACACCAGCTCAGCTAGAAGCTGGTGGGCAAGGCTGGTTCTCACGTGTCAAGTCATTTTTGCACAGACAGAGGTCACAGCACAAGGAAGGGCAGTTTCACCTTGGGTTTGTACCACAGTGTTCAGACATTGGTGACTGGTTTCAACACATGGGCTGTTTTCTTGTGGCAAAAGCACAACTGTCAAACAGAGGGCACTGCTTTGAAAAAGGGAGAAATCACATGGATTAAGTGGTATCAAGAGTCCTTGAGACTTCCATGGTCTCAGCAGAGAGGACAAATACTCAAATAAGTCTGCCAGATACAGCACAGATGAATAAAACACTTTAAAAAGCTTAATAATTCACTTATGAGAAATTAAACTGCATTGGATAAATAGGCGTTAAAGCAGCAGTTTTCACACTTTCTTTCACACTTACACAAATACTTCAGCTCATGAAAAATAGAAAGGTGTCATAAAAGACACATTTGTTACCTGATCCATTTCAAAAACATTCACAAATGTCAAAACAGATGGTGAACATCGGAGTTTAAGACTGCCCTAATAAAAGGCTGTCTCCTTCAAAATATTTTCTTTTACCCAAAGGCTGAATGTGAGCTATACACAGTGAAAGTGACAAGACAGGCGAACACTTCAGTCTCCACACAACAAAAACTGGTCAAGATTGTGACAAAACCCAGCAAGCCATACAAAGGTGTGGTGAATCTTAAGAGCTTTAGCTGTCAAGTCAGGTGAAGTTAGCTCAGCATTCAGTGCACAGTCAGAGGTCAGATAGATGTTCCATTCCCTCCTCCAGTGCCTTCCCTACAGAAACTGTGAAGCTCACACTGGGCTTTGTGAGAGGAGACCTTTGCTTGGTAGGACAAACAATACCCACAGTCACCGCTGCAATGGAGATCTTCAGCTGGCTGACAAGAGATCTGAGTTTTAACCAGAAATGTGCCAAGTTCTGAAAAGAAACAGCACAAATATCAACTCCAACAACTGAGGCTGCTGCCAGAGATGAAGCCTCACTGACAGTGCTAGAGTTCACCCAGGACTTTCTCTTCTCCCATCTGCAGGGAGACTGCTACTTGTGGACTTCACCTACACAGGGGACTCACACCCAGTGACTGAGGAGATAAAGTCATTAATGCACCCCAGTTTTGTTTGTGAGGGAAGATGTAATTCTTTGTTCTCTAGCTGCAAAACTAAGCTACCAAATATCAGCCCAGATTTAAAAACATAATTTATTTCCTACAGCTCTAAAGCAGGATGGGTTTTACAAGGCCAGCTTAGATGGGATACCTGACATTAGGCACAGAATGGAGGGATAAGAGGGTATCACAACAGAAGCACTGGTGTGAAGTTACCTAAAAAAGTGGTTCAAAAAAGAAGGAAAACTGGAGAGACCCTCAGCTGCCTATCATCATCTTTTAACTTTCCTCAATACACCAATTAAATCCTGTACTACATCTCCTACCCAGTTATATCCTTTGCTTGTTTACATCACCATATCATAAAACACTGCTGATAAGCAACAACACACATGATAAATCTGTGCTTGCTTCCTTAAGGCAAGCAGAGATTAGAAAAAGGCATGAACGTATTTTTTTTGTCTTGCAATGAAAAGGAACTGGAAAGGTAGGGAATGAAACTGAAAGGGATCATAAAACACTATCTTGCTTGCCTTGTTCCCAGGTGCAACAGCCTCTCACCTATCTGTGAGACACATGATGATCCTGAGGAGAGCCACTTGCTTAGTTCTCTGGTTCCATCTTAGCTGGACAAGCAGAGGAAGGAGGGAAAGGGGCCTGGAAGCTTTTAAAAGGCAGAACATACTTCCCTAAATATCTTAACCTTTAAAATTCATTTAAAGATATGGAATTGATAGACATTATCTCCAGGACAGACAGGAAACACTAGTAACCTTTACAAATCCCAAAAATGTTTAGTTGCTAGATTTCAAATGACAAAAGCAAATCTCAGTAAAAACTCGTCTTTGTGCTCTTTCCTCATGCACACAGAGTATGAAAACATTCCCAGCCAGATGTCAGTCACCACTGCACCTCTTCATGGGTGTAACACAGCTATGGCTAACAATAAGCAGCTGGTCTGCTCTAGAAGCAAACCAAGAACGTGCACCCACATCCTGCATTAGGGAATTCCTGTCCTTCACATACCCATCTACATATCTAGCCCTGAAAGCTGAAGCTCCCCTTACTTAGGGACAGGCAACATCCTGAGACTTTGAGTTGGAATGACAATCAACAACAGGGCTCACATCTTCCTCTGGCACCAAGTCAAACCCTGGACCAGGTCACTTCTTGCAGCTTGGGCTTTCCATCTCCATATTATCTAGCTGGCCTTTGGGGATTTTCAGGTGGCTCTTAGGACAGTCTTCCTAGTGATACTCTAAAACTTATATTCCTGAAGAATGGGAATTTTGGAAGGTCAGCAATGGTAGGCCAGCATTCAAAATTTTGGAAATGATCCTCAGCACTCACCACACGCTCCTGTAATATCTCTGTGAAAGTTACGACACTGAATTGAGATGAGAAAAAGATTCCACCATATTTTCAGTCTAAAGCTCTGAAAACACAATGAACTAATGAACCCCAAACTGCACAGTCCTACTGGGTTGCATGCTCCTCACTGCAGCAGGCTGCAACAAGAAGGGTCCTCTAAAGCCACGTGTTGCTGAGGGCCATTGTCATGGCAATACTGTTTCCCTTGTGCAAAAAGAAAAAAAAAGCAGCTATGACAGCTGTCTCATACCATGCTCTGAATCAATTACTTGAAGAAGAGCTAAAAGTAAGGTCATTCTGAATTTACCTCCAGTGAAGCAAACTAATCCAGAAGAACTACTGTATGTTCCTATGCCTTCAAGAGCACCACGTTCTAGACAAAACTGTAAACCAGACATTTGAAATGAGAGACGGTAGACAAAAACAGCATTTCCAAGGATTCAATGACCAGGAAAATTACATAACCAAATACGTAGCCTCAAGGAAAAGGACATATTATACCCCAGAGCTCCACCACCAGCTCTCAGCACAGCAGCTTTCCCCAATTAAACTTCAAGCCCAATCACGCTAAGACATTTGTCAGTGTCCCTGAAAAAAAAAAAAAGCAGTTTGTCCTATCATAAGGAAGGAAGATTAGCACAGGGAGGACAAGCAGGACACAGGCAGTGCTGGTCAGGATGTTCTCTTCTGAAACTTACCACGGCCTGCATATTCAGCAGCAGCATGGAACAGGAACACTACTAAAGGCAGCATACACAAATGACAATGCTTTTGGAATCATAAAAGTGCTTGGTTTGGAAGATACCTAGTTCCAACGTCCCTGCCATGGGGAGGGAGACCTTTCACTATACCAGATTGTACCAAGCTCCATCCAGCTTAGCCTTGAATGTTTCCAGGGATGGGGCATCCCATCCACAACTATTCTGGGCAACCTTTTCCAGTACTTCACCACTCTCACAGTAAATAAATTTTTCCTGATATCCAATCTAAACCTGCCTTCTTTCAGTCTTAATCCATTCTCCCTTGTCCTGTCCCTACAAACTCCTGTAAAAGGTCCCCCTCCATCTTCCTTGCAGGCTTCTGTTAGGTACTGAAAGGCAGCAATTAGTTCACCCTGAAGCCTTCTCTTTTCCAGGGTGAACAATGCCAATTCTTTCAGCCTTTCCTCATAGGACAGGTGCTCCATCCCACTACCCATGTTGGTGTTCCTCCTCTGGGACTCACTCCCACAGCTCCATGTCCTTCCTGTGCTGGGACCCCAGAGCTGGATGCAGCACTGCAGGTGGGGTCTCAGCAGAGCAGAGCAGAGGGGCAGAATCCCCTCCCAGGCCCTGCGGCCCACGCTGCTTTGGATGCAGCCCAGGACACGTTTGGCTCTCTGGGCTGGGAGTGCCCATGGCTGGGTCATCTCCAGCCTCTTATCCACCAGCATTACAGTTATTTCTGCCAAAAAATAAGTAGTGAGACTCTCATTACAATATTACAACACTCTCTCTCCACATACAGAACACCACCCCCCTCTCCAAAACATTAAACACTAGATTTTCATGCTTCAGCTCACAGACATTAAGGCTGCAATCTAACAACATTCTTTCAAAGTAGACTGGGGAAAATGTGTGCACAGCATGATTGTCACTTCTCTTGAACTGCTAAAAAATGTCACCTACATGCAAAAGTTCCATCTGCCCACACAGTGCAAAAAACACGAAGGTCACTAAGCAAAGTGACCTCAAACAATTCTGCCTGAAAAGTTGCAGGCTCTCATTTGCGAGGGCAGCCAGCAAAAAGCAGGGGAGGGAGAGCACAGAATGGAAATGCAGACGAAAAAAGCCAGCACGAGCTTTGCAATGCTGCTCTGTCATCTCCATGTGCTTGCAGGTACTCAAGGTCACCACGGATGAAAAATCACCAATTTAACTGTCATCCCACCACCGCTTCTGCCGGGCAGAATTTGACTTGTGTGGGACTGTTCGGGTTGTTGCAGCAGTTTGCAAACAGTTTGTCCACCAGAAAGAGACACCAACCAGGCACACACACATACACACTTTAATACTCCTTCTATAATAAGTACTGTCATTCAAAAACAAATCACCACTTCATGCCACAAGTACTCTCCCATTTAGATATGTTTTAGAGTCCATTAGATTGTAACACCAAAACCCACCCAGTGACACAAACCAGATCTGATTTCACTGTTTCCTGAAAGAGCAGTAAAACCCAATATTAAAAACTTACAGGCTGTTAGTCCACCGCTTCTCTCTGGCACACGGTACATTATTTAACTGCAATGCCTGAAACAGTAACTTGACCTCTCTGGGAAGGTGGGCGGTATTATTCAAGCTGAAACATTAGAAACATGCATAATTACTCTGGGTATTTGCCACACATTCTTTCACCCGTAAACCAATATGAATGGAAAAGTCACACTGACACTCCAGGCTTAGATCATATCCCAGCCATCAATTACGAAGCTTTTTCATGAGGTCCCACGAGAACAACATTTTTTTGGGCCAGAGAAATTTTCTCTGGACTTCACTGTGCGTATGTTACAAAGACAAAACGTCAGTGCTGCCAACTCAAAGCCAAGACTTCAGCGGGCCAAACCATGAATTTTGAGCTTTCTGCCCCACCACTGACAGCACTGTAATTTTGTTTTCGTTCAACCCCACAAACCCATGGCATTCATTCATGTGGCACTTGGGAGGATGCCTGCTGCAGCACCATCCACATCCCATCATTTATCATCCACCCGTTTCTGCAGGGTGATGCCTCACACACCTGTGTGGCACCTGCCTGCTCCTCAGCAAACCCAAGGACCTTTGGCAGAATCAGACCATCCACAGGGCTGGGATACAAACCCACTGGAAGGTAAACAGGCAGATGAAGCTCAAAGAAAAGAGACCATGCTTGTTCCTGACTCCAGAGGCACCAGCAGCTCATATCGTGGCTGCCTAAGCTTACGGCAGTTTGCCCTTCACACCAAGCATACCAAGCACCCTCTGCATACAGCCCTGTCTTCCCTTCAAGGATGAAGTACCTTTCACCTCTCAAGTTTTGGGTAACAGAACCAGAAAAAAAAAAAACTAAATACTACAAGCCAATATTCACAGCTGGAGCTGTGAAATACACAAAACTGTTGGTACTTCTAAGGCTAGAAAATAACAGAAAAAGCAAGGTTTTTTGAAGAGGGAGGTAATGCTGTTCAAGAGAACTGCACACATATGTCAAATAACAGTCTTCTCTAGCTAAATTCTTGTATTCCCCAAAATCAAGACCTAGCTGCACTCCTGACCAAGTGAGATGCAGCAGTATCTACAGCTGTTCTGATCCCAGTTGCCCCTGAACTTATTTTGATACCAGCATCCCCATGGAGCTGCTCTGGGCAATGTGTGACTTGACTAACCCCTTGCTACAATGGAACTTCCAGCGCTCTTGATTCAGCCCATTTCACTCTTGGTGCTTGGCACAAATACATGTGGAATACAAGGTATTTATTTCAGCTAATTCCCCAAGTATTTGGGACAACGCAGGCATCTGGAACACAGTTCCAGCAAAGGTACATGAATAATTCTAGAATCATTCTTCTATTTTGTTTTTCAAGCAGCCCAGCTCCCTGCATCTCTTGTTTGTCATAATATACTTCCAAAACTTCGGAAATCACAGCGAGGCATGTAGTGGAACACCTCTCAGTATTTTAAGTCAGAATTTGTAGTTTCAACAATGTGTTTTCCCTTTATGCAGGATAAATGTAGATGTCAGGGGATACAAGTTGCCACGGTAACCACACAGAAAGTAAAACTTCAGGGCAATATTTTCCACATGTATTTGAAATCTCAATATACGAAAATTGGTCAGTGCCAAGTTATTTTGACCATATAACCAGAACTTGCTGAAGATTTTTTGGTAAGTTTAAAGTATGTTTTTGTAAACAATGGTTTATGCAGAGTTTAAAACCTGCATACTTTCTTACACACAGGTGAAAAATGTGTACAGCTTTATTTTGAAGATTTTCTCCCTCTTCCACGTAACCTAAAAAAAGAATTAAAAGATGACAGAGCAACCATCTTAAGCCTTACCTAAAATATCTATTCAAAAGGTCTGAGGTATGCAACGAAAATACTTTAAGTCAAACAAAAGTGGCTTGTAGTAAAGAGAAGAAACAGAACAAAGATCTGAGTTTGCATCAAGTGTTGGTTGCAGTAATTTAATTGCCACAGCTTAAGAGCAGGAATTTCTCCAGTCTGTTTCAGTATTTGCTATTCCAGTAAATACAAATAAAGGGAAAAGCCAACATTATACTTTGAAGTTTCCAGATTTGAAGTGGTTTGATAACAACCTTCCCCAAGTCATTCTCCTGGGAAAGAGCTGCTAGAGCACTGAGCTAATGAGGGCTTCTCAGTTAAGCTCTTTCTCCTGCTTTGTTCAGAAAGCCTGGACAAATAGCTTGTCCGTGGATAGACCTGGGGGCCTTTCACAAATATTTTGTATTCCACAGCAAGTTTAGGCACATTACATACACATCTGGAGTACACACTAGAAACACGAACACCTCCCCACTCTGCCCTGCAGCAAGTGTCTTCATGACACTTTCATCAACAGTGACAGAAAGAAAAAAGTATTATTGTCGGCTTCCATCCAAAAAAATGTTGTCATCTCTGGCCTGTCTGTATGCACACGAGGATTTGGGGCAAAAGAGAGGAGGGGTAAATTCAGGTGCATAAACAAGTGTTCCAGTCTTCCTTCTCAGTACTTACGTTCTGAGAGAAAGAAGGATAGAAAGAGCCTTGCATCATTATTAAAAGAGAGACAATTTCCAGAATAACTAGAGACTAAATTGCTTTGGGGTAAAGCAGCAGTGAAAACAGCTATGTTCATATTTCCCCTGGAGGTGCAGTCCAGTTTGGAAGTGCTCTTTCCAAACAGAAGTTAAGACAAAGACAACTCATCCTGATGTACTCTGGCACTTCCTCAGACCAAGGGGATAGAGAAAACCACAGACAATGTATGAAACATGGCACCTACAAAACGTCCCTGCTGTGTTGACCATACCAGGCCCACAACTGATAAACCAGTTGCTCACAATAAAGCAGACACTTTGATACCACATTTCACAGCATAGCTGGATTGGAGCCAAGAATCTACTTGCTCTGGGAGCCAAGCTGTATATAAGGAGGAAAAGATACACAGTTCTCTCTAGCATGCCTCCCCCAAAGTCCTAGCAACAGCAGTGTCTTCAGTTTTGCTGCAATTCTGCAGGCATCTATGCAGTCTATCAAGCCTAACCCCTGAAAAATTTTTTCATGGGTTTACTTTTCAAATCTGTAGAGCTCTACCTTACCGTGCATAACAGCAACTGTGTAATAGGTACAGCTTAGTTACCTCAAAGTATTCCCTTCACAAAACCAGGGAAACGAATTCTCTCTTCACTGCTTCTCCACAGGAGAGCACCGAAGGCTTCTGGTAAGAAAGACAAAAGCAATAGCAGACAACCAGTGTGATAAACTACCATTCACATTTTACTCTAAGGAGCAGTAATTAGTCATTTAAAAATACACAAAATCCATGCATGTGTTAAACATGAAAGAAGCTGTCCTGAGAGCTAGATACTCTAAGATCACATTTCAAAGCAGTGCACTATCATTCTGTTAATCTTTTGGGAAAACCAGCATGGATATTCTGCTGCAATGTAATTAAGGCAGGAATTCCAGCCCCTCCATTGTGACCTTCGAAGAAACCCCAGGGGTCAAGAGTAGTAGCCTGTACCCTGCAACAGTGCTAATATAGCTGTACTATAAACAAAAAACTTCCTGCAACAACAGTACCAACAAGTTTCAGGGAGGGAAAGCAGGGGGACAAGTAGATACACCCAAAGATACACTGCCATAAAACAGCTTCTACCACAACCATAAGTGAAAAGTTGTTTTTCTAAAGGTACTTGCAGAGATTTCATTTTCACTATGTAGGTGGAAAAAAGTTGACATATTTACTTTCATGTCATATTCTCAACAAATATCCATGCTTATCGAAACACTAATTAATGACCCATTTTCTTAGAGCAAAGTTTAGTGAACAAAACGAAGCCAAGGGAAAGGTGACTGCTTGCTGCAACAGAGAGAGGGCGGGTTCGGAGAAAGTGTTGGGTTTTTTAGCCCTTGAGCCACAGTAACTCCCTGGTGAAACTTGACGAGCACAAGCAGAGCTGCAGCCTGCAGTGACAGTGCGGACTCCTGCCCTTCTTACTGCAGCAGTCACGCCCTCTGTCCCCAGCACCTCTCAGCAGTGACCGACAAGGGCTGCCCCAGCCGAAGGACAGCGTGGACAGGAAAAGTGTGCAAGGTGGGAATGGCAACAGCCCAGCTCCTGGTGGAAACTTTCACTGAACTCTACTCAGAATGCTTGGCGTGAGCTGTCTCAGGTGGGCCACTTGCAAACCATGAAAAGAGATAATCGGGTAGGGTTTTTTCTCATTCTTACCCTTTGCAATCTGAGAACAGTGAAAGAAGACACCATCTAGCAAGAAGGTTGCTAATTAATTCCTCCTCACCCAGGCACTGTAAAGCTTCTAGCTGCAAAGTACCTGCTTATGTAGGAATAAGCACTTCGATAGCATTTTAAGAATAGTCTTCGATTGTTTTGAAAAATGCCATTAAAAAGACAATCATCTCAAGATATTCTCTATGAGCAGCGAGAAAAGGTGGAAGCACCATTGCTCTTGCCTGACTAATTGTCAGAGCACCAACTTACCCTGCACAGTGAGTTTGGTGGGAGGTCAGCATGCCAAAGGCATAGATGCTTTTAAAAGTATAATGAGAAGAGATCTCATATCTCTTAGTTGAACAAGTTTCCCTGAAATAAACTATTTCTGAACAAGTTGGAACAGGGTAGAGATGCCTTGCTGTAAGGGCAGGACCAAAATGCAGTTTTAAGTGACATGCCAGTTTAAGACATGGGTAGCTAAAGCACTTTAAAACAAGGAAGCAAGACTCTGTTGTCTTGAGTGTCAGTTATCTTGGATCAAGGGCTAAAAGAACCTACTTGGATAGAGCACTAACACAATAAACAATGGAAGAAAACTCCACAAAAAGAGTTCAGCCCACTTTTCACACTATGGGTCTCAAGCATTCTGTGAACAGCAATGGTTTGCCTACTTTGCTCTGTCAGTACTAGCACAATACAAATAACAGAAGTCCCAACAGCAAAAGTCAAAACTCCTGGCTGTCATGAAGCAGACACATCCAGAAGTATCCTCTGAAACATCTGCACTCAGCCGTAGCATTTTGGAGTGGCAAAGCAACACCACAACCATTACAAATGTAAAAAAAAAAAAAATCCACCTGCATGAACAAAGACTCAACAATCCAACATATGTTTCTCCTTTTCATTCTATTTATGACTGAGATGTCCCTCATTTTAGCTAGGATAAAAACCATGGATTTATTTACATTCATTTTTTCATTTTTTGTTTTTAATGAGGAAGTACAAGTTATAAACTTGTGCCACACCCAAAATAGCTCTAATCTCACTGCCTTTTTACAGTTACATCAGTACCTCCCAGCACAACTTCTCTTCGTTTCTTCTTCATCCAGAGTAAAGCAGGAGCACAGAGACCACATCTTCACAACTGCATGAGTACAACCGGACAAACACAGGCAATGGACACAATTTTTTTTCTTTTGGTGTAATCACCCTCTAGATACACAGGAGATGTGCAGCCTAGCCAGCTGTGTTTTCTCACACAAATTTTTCATCCCTTTTTCTTTCTACCCACCCACACAGCAATTTCAGCCACCTCTCTTCCCCTGAAAAAAAAAAAAAATTATTATAGTTTCTGGCCTTACCACAGCACACAAATTTCATTGAAATCTGAGAAGCAAGAATGTTCTACTTTGTTTGAACCTGAAGACACCTGCAGCTCAGTCTCAGGTGAGCAATTCAGAGCCAACAGTAAGAAAATGAAAATGTCAAGGACAAGATAATTTCTTAAAACATACCAGACTTTGTGCTAGACAAACAACAGGAATACTATTTGTTTTGCTTTCTTCTTTTTAAAGCAGAGACCTTCATTGTAGGATACATTATTCTAGGTTAATGAGTCCCTCTCTTCCATCTCCTCTCTGACACACTGACTAGCTTGCAGCCCTTCTTTGGATAAGGAACCAGGAAAAGGTCAGCTAGAAGAACCTGCAGATGCAGCAAGCTGGATCAAGAAAGCTGATGTCCAGGCTGGGTAAGGAGCTGCCCTCTGGTTGATTACCAGGCATTTCACACCAAAGCTATTCCATCTTCATGAAGAACATTACAGAGAACAAAAAGCACAGGGACACATTTCCTACTACATTTCTGAGAGAAATGTCTACTGTTACTTCTCAAAAGCAATAAAATGCCCTGTTTTTGAGTGTGAGAATGAAGGCGAGTCCTTCCCCACTTGGAATAAACACACTTGTGCACATTCCTTCCTTTCATGCTGTGTACATCTCTACTTGGCACTGCAAGCTGTTGCAAGATGACTCAGCTTGTTACTGATTAACATCTCACTTTAAGTCTTTTCTTCATGCCTCAATCCAACTCTCCTCACATCCATCAGGCATCCCGACACCACGCATTTCTTTCCATTTTGCCCTGAGGTGTACCAGACAAATACTAACTCAATAGCCCAGAGTTCACCATGTACCACCAATTATCTTCCTCCGCTCTCCAGAGTACAACCCCCCTCCTTTAAGCTACACAGTGCTGCAGCACAAGCCTTTCACATCCCCAAAGCCCCACAGGCAGCAGAACAGGGCTGCCACCCCAGACTTACACACCTTCCTTTCCTTTCCTTCCATAGGGAGTCAAGAAGAGGTGTCAGGTCAGATATCTCCAGATACCTGATGATATTGGCAGCTGAGCCACCATGCAATATATCACCCATTTGTTTCTGGAGAGTAGGGCCTGGCCTTCCTGCCCAGAGAGGGTGTGTGTGCACATACAGGGTGGGGATTTACCTTAGGGTGGCTGAAAAACACGGTAGTTCAAATCAGAGAGCAGGGAAACCCTGTGTACTTCAGTTTTGGGTGTATTTCACCCAAATAAAATTTTTACACGAAAAAAACAACCTGTTCATAAATATTAAAGAAAAGGTGTCCATCCTTCATAATGGGACTGCTGTCTCAAATAGTCATACAGAGCTACATGTTCTCATGGACAAAGGGCATCACCCCCCAAAGAAGCTTTCTTGTAACAGCTTCTAAAAAGTGATGTTACCCAGCCACTACCTCACTGCCTTGCACCCTGACCTCCCCCCTTCTTCTCGGGCATCAACACAGCATTACTCAGCTTTATTTCCTCACAGAACCCATTACCCAGCTGAAGACCACCTCCATCTGTACCTGCAGCTCATGCTTCTCCCACCAGCAGCGGCCCCTGCACAGGCATGCGCACACCCACCCCAAAAACAGCATGCTACCTGTGTTCCAGGGAACAAAGGAATCCCAGGCACAGGATCTCACCCCCCTTCTCTCGCTCTACTCCCACAGCACGGCATTTCCAATAAAATATTTGCAAACACACAGGCGCACAAGCTGTGAACGCTGCAAAGTCCTGCCCTGGGGGGTCTCACTGCATTGCATTTTTGTGTGGCACGGTGAGCACCCATAAACCCTGCAATTCCCAGAAGCCCTGAGAGCAGCACACACGAGAAGTCACATCTCCATAGTGCCACAAAGCCTCCAAAGGCTGAGGCAGTGCCAAGTGACATGCAACTGAGAGCAGGCAAAGAGAGAAGTCTCTGTCGACAGTGGAAGCTTGTTTGCTGCTTTCAGAATTACATTGAGACAAGCCAAGAGGCCTTTTGCCATGTGTGTGCAACTTTACTGGCATACCTGATCTAATTTTCAAATGTGATCTTTAACAGTCCATGCAGGCTGCTCTGTAAAATTAGCAGTGTCAACCCCAGTATTGTTCGGGTTATAGCCAAAAACCACTCCTGTGCCAGGACCACTCAGTCCCAATAAATATCAGACAATATTTACATATGCATCAAACCCACAGTTTGGCAAAAAAAATTAATTCACCCAAGAGTGCTTTGATCCTCTGACAAATCATTTCCTGATTAAAGTTGAAACAACAAAAAGGACTTTGGACACCAACCAGCTGTTACACTTGTGTTGTGAGCTGGCAGTAAATCCCACAAAGCCTGGAAGGAAAGATTTAGGTGGTGGGAGGGGAGCAAACGGTCTATTTGCATTCACAGCATGTGGGAAGTTCCTTCTGGAAAGGCAATTCCTTCTCTTGCTACCTATCTGAAGCAAGCTAACAGAACAGGGATCCATGAAAATTTACCAAAAGGAAAGCAAGCAACTGCAGGACACTTTGGCAGTACTGAAGTATTGCAAAACCTGTTGGATGTACTACAGCTGCGGGTGTTATGTGTTAGAGGAGATTTCTTTTTGATTTTGTTTTGAGTTGTTTTTTTTTGCTTTGCTCTCCAAAGGATGCTTAGAAACTGACAAATTTCCAAATGCAATGACCCATTTGAAATCTCTGGGCCTGAGCTGAGAAGAAAACAAAAAATGAGCTTAACAAAGATCTGAGACAGCAGCTGGGAAAAGTGAAGGCAGAGCTGAGGTCTAGAAGTAATCTCCTTTCTTCCTGCTAAAATGAAGCATTCGCAGTTACTTGTAACCATAAAAAAAAAGTCCTGGTGCTAGCACACTTCTTTCAACATTCTTCATCAGATAAGTCTCTCAAGTTATTAATATTTACCCGTGTTTCTACTGGCAAATAGAGCATTTGACAATTAAAAAGAAATGCAGCTTGGGGGGACGCAGATTAGAAGCATATTTTGCTACATAGTTCTGGTATGATGAACACTTAATTAAAAAAACCACCAAGAAAACCCAAACATTATTAATGCAATGTGCTGAAAGAAACAGTCCACAAAAAGAAATAATTTCTTCCAAGCTTCAGCCTCATTTTAACTGACGTGTTTTATCACCAGGCTTTGAGAAATTGGTTCCACAATCTCATTAAATCAACAGGCCATAATACACAAAATAAAAAACAAGAGACCGACTAACCCTTGAAATGCTCTTGATGCCTTGGTGTTTATAAACTTACTTTTACTAGACATGTCATAAAACTGAACTCCTGAAACTTCTTGTGACAGACTTGTTACTTTTCTATTCTTTCTCATTAAAACAACTTTTCTCAGCAGGCAAGTCTCAGATGTGCTGCTTGACCTGCCACCTGCCTACTTCCAACGAGATCAGTATCTTCAAACTTCGGAGCACAAAGGGACCAACTTGATCAAACTCATGCCTGGCACTTTGAACTGCCTAACACCAGATCCAGAGCTGACATGACTCCAAGCCTTTCACAGGGCTCTGTTGTGATGCAAATAAAGTACAATCCCCAGACACAAAAAAGTCATTAAACCGGAATTAGGAGTTATGAGTAATTGGCAAGCTGAAGGAAAAAATCCGGGTTTAAAGGAACACCAAGGAAAGACCTACACAGAAAGTGGGAAATGGCTGTTTACAATTACACTTCGGCAAACATAAGGCAGCAGGTATGAGGACCGCAGTGCTCCCACAGCCTGAGCTGTGCACTCCCGTCACCCTTGTCCCCCACAAGCCTGGCAGGCTGTGCCATGCAGCTCTGCCCGTGGGCTGAGAGCACTGACAGCCCCCGCAGCCTCCTGCCCAGCCCGCCAGGCGAGGCCAATGCCAGCAACAAGCCAGCCCCGGGAGCGACCTGGAGCCAAAGCCAGCTGCTGACCAAACAGGGAATTGAGCAAACCGGGCAACGGCGGAGGAAACACTCACATGCTATTAGGTCAGGAGTTAAAATATCTCAATGACCTGCAACTTCCATCGTGAGCAAGGGCTGATAAATGCCAGAGCCTTAGGGAATACAAACTCATTTACAAAAAAAAGAAAAAAAAAAAATCCAGGCTCTGACGCAATTTGTGTCACTTCCAATAGACAGCAATACAAAAGTAAGGAGGGTTTCCTTCATTTTGGAAAAAAAAAAAAAAAAAACCCAAACCAAAAAAACCCTAAAAAAAAAATCAAATCATGATGTAAAATGGAGCTTCCACAAGGGGTTGAGGAAATGGATGGGGCTAATGGAGACTTCCTAGATCAGAGAAAAGCTCAGCATGCCAGTATAGCAGTAAAAACACTACCCCTTTTTTCATGGTAAGAAAGTTAGCTAGGAGCCTCTTTGCCTGTAACTCCATCTTCATCGTCAGCACTAATCACCTCATCCATCAGCACCATCCAACTTCAGTCCTGATCCGGCCATCCAAGGCAAACTGCAAATCAATCATGCAGTGCAACAGCCTCCTTTCTACAGTAGCAAATCATAGTTCATACAGGAGTAGTCCCAACACAAATTGGGGCTATTCCTGTCCCAGAACACATGAGGTCCTGTAACAACCACCTGTGAATTACCATGTTAACAGTGAAAGGAAATCAAGAGACCTGTTCAAAAAAATGATACATAAATCAGGCTAGAAGGGTGTTCACAGCTAAGAAAACACCAGATTCCTGCAGAAAGCAGGAAGAGATTAAAAAAGCAATCATGTGTTTTGTGCCACAGGCATGGCTGGTCCCAGCCCATGGCCAGAGGAGAGGGCAGTGAGGGGGCTAGTCCACAGCCCCCACTACCCAGCTGCAAACAAGAGTACTCACTAAAGCAACAGAAGCACTTTAAGCATTTGTGTTGTGACCCCCCGGTGACTATGTGGTTTATCCCAGGTTGTATTCTGCTGAGATGATGACAAAAGTGCAAGTTCTCAGAAACTCAGGGACAAGACAAGGTCATGCTAACATTCCTTGCCAGAAAAAGTTCCCTCTGCACACTGCCAAGAAGTAGTTTGTATACCTTTTATTAGCTACACAAACTTTCTTTGCAATGCTGAGCCTTGAACTTGGTACCAAGAATAGGCCAGTATATCTTCTTTTTCCATTTCCAAACTAGAACATTTTGTAAGACTGCAACAGCCTAAAAAGTCATGGCAGTTGCCCACTGCTGCTGTGTTATACTAAGAGGCAGCTGTGTCCTTTTTTTCCCCCCTCAAGTCCAAAGAGGAGAAAAGGAACTGCACGACTGGCTCATTACTCCTGCTCCTGCAACAGCCCCATGAGACAGAGTTCAAAACTAGCAGAAATTTGATGACAGGCTGAAAATGTGAAGCAAAGGACAATTTCTCAAGAAAAAGTTATACTTGTCAGATTAGACAGAGCAGCCTGAATTCTGTCAGAGACAGCTCTTTCACTTCTCCCTTTTATTTCTTCCATTTTCTTCTTGGTGACCCCCCCTTCCCTGTATTGTCTTAGAGACTTTGAACAGAGCAAGCATTCAGGGGCAGGGTGAAAGAGGAGGAGCAGGCACGACTTGATGGGCAGTGAACAAAGTGTGTGCTAGATAGAAAAGTTACAGGAAATAAAAGGAGTCCAGAGAGCTGAGACAGAGGAATAGCAAAAGCATGAGAACAGCCAAAATGCTTCACAGACATGTCTGGGCGAACGTTCAAGGCCACGAGGTAAAACTACCAGAAGCCAGGAGTTACATTATGCTCCTTTGTATTGCACCAAAACCTACCCTGAACATCTCCATGGGCCACACCACAACTTCCACTCCAGTGGCTTACTCAGAGATGGGAGAAACCAGCTGTGTTAAGACATCCAGGACTCCCCTAATCCCTCTTAATCAATAAGCAGCTGGTAATCAACCTGACTTAAGATAAGGCGATGGGCACAGATGGACAATGAACTCACAAGCTTAGTCATGAGGGTGGCTGGCCAGCATGGACTAGTTGGAGCTGTGCGTGGAGCATGTTTAACCTCCAGTATCAAAACCAGTATTTCTAGGAGGGGTATTTTCAGCCTCTTTGTATCTCTGCAATGCAGTCAGAAACTTCCTGGTAACTCTCAGAATTATTCTACTAATTCTCCAAAACCAGCAGGAAGTTGATTTCAGTTTTTCTGAGGAAACTGTGCTGAAACTTGCACCTCCATGAGCTGCTCAACCATCCTGCTCTGGACAGATGATGTGCTCTGTGTGGCAGATGGGGAGAAGTACCATTTCAGGTATCTGACTTGAATTTACCTCTTCATGCAAGTCAAAACCACCTCAGCCATGGTCAGCCTCTTTCTAGCAAAAGCCAGGATAACAAACTGCATTTAAATCCGTACCTGAAAGCCACCATTGCTTTAATTAGATTCAGTCAAATCCAGGTCTTTTCAGTCTAGACATGGTTTAGCAAGTGCTTTTATGTGAGTAATTCATTGAGAGAGAACACATGAGAAGTTCTATCTGGAACTTACCTCAGTTTTGGCAAAAAAAAAAGCTGGATTTTAACAGACCAAACAGAGTCCAACCTAAATATTCAAACATCAGTCCAAGGGAAGATTTTACTTGACAAAGGAAAGAAAATGTTCCTCCTTGAGCCTAATGCTTTTCCAGAGTTTAGCCAGCCACAAAAGACTTTCCATTCAGAGCAAGATCATTGAACATGACAATTTTGCAACCCAGTACAGACATGAATCTTAAGGCAATACAGAATACAGACTCCATCCCTTACTCTGGCCCCTCCTGCAGTCTCTGTACTCAGGGTTTTAGGTCCAGAGATTAATACAAAGGAGAGAGAAAAAGCACATATGGATTAACTACTGCTTCTGACCTATGGTACATACACACTGGTCACACACCTATTTACAGCAACTTTATGCAGGAATGTTAGGACAGCTTTGTGGCATGACAACTTCTGCACTGAAATCAAAGTGATGAGATGCTCCAGCTCCAACAAAGTAAGTTTGACTAAGCTTTAATATAGATACAAAATGGCTGTTTGCTGTCAGAAAATTGTTAGTGCTCCTAGCTGCATATAAATGCATTACTGCTATTTTTCATTTGCTCAGATAATCTCTGGCTTTCCACTAGTAAGACACGGGAAACAGCCCACTGTTTCAGAAGACTGGATGTGCAGGAAAGTGCCTTACATATCCAGCTAGTTCTTCTACAGGGCAATACCAGTATCACAGGCCAGACAGTGCTCCTCCTTGCAATGAGACTCTCTCAGCACTGATGCAAGAATAGCCGTAACTGGACACTGTGGTAAAAGTATATTAGACAGTTCAATTAACAGTTGCACTTGAATGCACCAGTATGCATAAAGCAACCCATAAATCATCTCATTTTCACTCAGAGTTGAAGAGAATTGTTATTTTCTGAAACACAGTAAAGAGACAACCCCGGCTCACTTTGTGATGTAAATTAGTAAGTTGCTTGGAGGAAGAGGTGGGGAGGAAAAGTCTTTTAACTGCAATGACAATGAAACTTCCTCCCCACATAATAGTCACAGACACCAGCTCCAATGGAGTCTCCTCCAGGACCCCAACATTCTCCTTCAGCCCGAACACACCAACCCTCTGGCTCCTGACTGCACACTCTCCTCACCGCTGCATCCATCTGCCATCTCACTCACTTGCAGTCACCAAAGAGACCGTGAACCATCCAGAACAGCCACCAAATGTGTTAAACCGGGGGACTGAATTTGCTGCTCTTCCATGAAGATGTAGCTACAAGGGAACTTTTTTACTGAGCAGTAACAGCCTCCAAAGCAAAACACTACCCCAAACGAAACGCAGCTCAGGAATGTGAGCTATGTGGGCAGGGGGGACTCTGATGGATATAAAGGGAGGACAGGAGCAGGCAGGCTGCTTTCACAACAGTGGTTTCCTAGCCAGAGCAGAGGACCAGCTTAGCTGCCTCCCTCATCCCACTGTGTGCAGGCAGAGCTCGGGAATGTGAGCAATGCGGACTGGAGGCCAGGGGGCTTTGCTGCCCGGGAGAGAGGGATGGGAGGGGGTACCAGGGGAGAAACACAAGAAGACCAAGAGGCAGCTGGGGTTGCTGCAGAGTCGTAGGGCTCCTTTTGGAGGGGTGTGGGGGGGAAATCTGTGGATGGGTCAAAAGGCTCAGCTGCAGGCTTTGAACCAACAAAGGTCCCTTCCTGTCCTGGTCACCCTGTTCTCGTGGAAACAAAACTCCAAGTGTAGCTTTGCAATAAAACTGTCATTAATTCTAGCAGCTAAAACAAACTGCAGGCCCCCCTGGTTTTGGGCTAGTTGCTGGCATGAAAAATATACCTGGCATTAAGACTAATAAACACATGCACTTAAACACATCCTGTGCCAGAGATATAATATTCAGCTGTACAAGCACAAACCTTCTGTCCCCCAGGCTAACGAAAGATGGACTTGCTACAGGTAACAGCCCTGAAACCCTCTCAAGTCTGCTTCAGCCAAAACCAACAATCCCTTACAATGAGAACAATATTCTGTCAACCGCTTATTTTTAAGCTTCTTGAAGAACTCCATTTTATTTCGACCACGTTTCCTTGATCCTCACGTCCCAATCCAACCACTAAGTGACTGAGCACTGCCTATCTGGCTGGAGCAGCAGCTTCCCAGGAGGGGCACCTCCCACTGCCGGGTCTCGCCGGAGTGAGCACCGACTGCATCTCCTTAGCACGCCTACCGCATAACTCGTGACAGTCATGATGTGTGCACGGATACAAAGAAGGGTTTGTTTTCCTTAAATTTCCTCAGGGAGAAGGCTCCCGGCAGCCACTAGTATTTTCGTTGATGAGATCCTGCAACATTGCTTAGAAACATGACAGTGAGCACAAGCAGCAGCAGTGATGGGATGAGAAACTTCAAGAAAAACACAAAGGAGACATAAAGACTCAGTGCTAAATCGCAAATGGGATCAGGACCAAGGCAACTTCCACCACACACACATCAGAACCCTTGTCTTCTCGAAAAAGACCCCATGGGTAAAGCACCCCATAACACCACAAGAACAAAGTAAGAAGTATAAATCAAGTTTGCCAGCCCAGTTAAGCTATGCTGACAAGACACATAAACTGCAGCTAATCATGCCTACATCATTTCCAGCACCTCTTTGTTTCAGAGAGATTTCATCTTAGTCTTGCAGGTAATTATATCTCATCAAATTAAACTCATCAAATGTTATCGACTTGTCTTGCACAAAAAGCCATCTGAGTAGGCTGCCCGTAAAACCTAAGTTGAGAAAAATGGTCAGTGATGCCAGAGTAAGACTAACATTCATCTAAAGGAAAGAAAATACTTCAAGAGCTTATCTTCAGGAGGAAAAAGAAACCAGCAACTTGAAAGTTTAAGAACAAGTTCAGCCCCACATATCAGGAAGGAATGGAACTTAAGCTAAAAATCTCTTCTTGTATTGCATTTTCTAAGTCTTAAGATTAGTCTGGGAAAAAGACTTGTTTTAAAAGTGAAGTTATTCATTGAAAAATGTGAAGTGTGGTTTTTAAAAAAATACCATAAAGCAGCTTAATTCTAATCACGTTCATGTAAATCCAGACTGAACACCTGAAAAGAGCCAGATGACTTTCAGTGCCTTAAAAAACAGAAGAAAAAACCAAACCTGTCTCCCCTGCTCAGGAACCCTAACCTTTTTAAACAGTTTGATTTGGATTTTGTCCCCTTCTCTCCTTTTTGGTTTGTTTGTGCAAAACTAGGTATTATGAACAGAGTTTAGAGCAACATGAAAACTTATATTTTTTTATACTTCATTGTGAAGCAGTTTCAAAACTGAGTAGTGACAAGTGCTTTTCACTCAGCAAGCTCACTTCCTGCTGCTAGACTCTACAAGAAAAGATGCTGCTGCCAGACAGAGAGAAAGCTGAGCAGCAAGAGAAGGGCTCTGAAGATCACAGGAGGCCATAGAAATTCTGCTTCAATATAGCTGTAAAATCCCTCCTTGGTAAAGCTGCGTGATATTCCACAACATCCAGATGAAGTTTTGACAACTGTCGTCTGGCTTTGTTAGGATCTCTCCAGCCATTCTGCACCCATATTTTACTTCTGCTCTCTTGTGCACTTACACCACACAGAACAAAAAGGCTAAGCCTGGCCTGCCAAATTACTTCTGCTTCCTGTCCCTGTTTGCCCCAGAAACCCAATTACAAAGTTAACTCATGCTAATGGAGCCTGAAGGGATGTGCACTCACACTCAGCTACGTGACAGGTTGCAATGAACGGACAGCCTGATTTTCACCCTGGTTTGGTATCTGAAATGTAAACAATGCACGCTGAAGTTATCTACTGCAGAATGGCAGACACATCTGGGTGTATCTGTGGCTAATTGGAGTGAAAAAGTCAGATTCCAACATATGAGTCATTATCCACTGAAGCACTGCTTGAAAACAAAACAAACAAACAAACAAACCCCCCACAGTAGGACTGACCCCTGATAGAAACACCACTTTCTACTCTGAAGAAAGATTCAGCTAAACTAAACATCTTCTCTTGGCAGGTATTTTGCAGTGTCTATTGAAGTAGATATACTCTGGGGGGGAAAAAAAAGCCAAACTTCTGCTCTAGTGCAGCCCTCCAAAACCTGAACTGCAGCGGGAAGTGTATTATGTTGACACGTATCAGTCTAACACTGCAAAGGAGACTGAAGAACTGAAACAGTACAACCTGTCTACTAACAGGGGGGTAATAACAAAGCATCGGTGAGAAAATGACTCAAACTGAGTTTGCCAAGCTGCAAAACTAAGACCTATCAACTCTTTCATTCTGATTTCTGTCGGAAGTCTGGAAATAGGGAGAAAAATTCTGCAATATTGTTTCATTTAGTAACTATGAATGAGTCGAGTGCCCATGCTTTTGTCTCACGATCAATATCTTGACTGTCCTTTGTTACTGTTCATATTCTAATTTTAAAACACTCAAAAGTGTCTACATGGAGAGAAAGGCTCCCTTAATCCAAGTGTTACTTTCCCCAGTCACTGCACTCCTTGGCGAATTCCCTCTGGGGAAACACTAAAGAGCCACATAAAACACTCACGTACTTATCTTTCTTTCACTGTCCAAACTAGATTAGTTTGGTATAGCTCTCAGAGATTCTGTACATCACCATATGCTGAGGCAGGGATGAAAAGACCATCATTTGCAGAGAGTTCACTGTTGTCTGAGGTCCTTGGGGGCTTTCTGACACAGCTGTTCCAAAACAGCTCAGGAATGAGCACCATCCTTTTCTCATTTAACAGCTCATGAAGTGAATGAAAACACTGTGATGGAAGCCCCACCATGCACAGCCGTGTTTATGCACCTAAACAAACACATTCAACCTCTGACATTGTCTCACTTCAGGGAAGATTTCCAGCCGTTAACTGGGAAAACAGTTGCGGTTAAAAAAAAAAAAAAAAAAAAAAAAAGTTAAAAAAAGGAAAGGAAAATACCAGAATAGCTCGGAGGAGACAATTGCTTTAAACTAAACTCTTCATTTTTGAGACTAATAGGTTGCAAGGTAAGGAGCTCTCCCAGTCCCAACCACAAAGCAGGGTTTTGATGATCAGTGCTTCTGATCAACATCTGCCAAAAAGATTCTAATAGACCAAAGTTTAAAACACGTCACACGGATTTCCAACTGCTCGCAGGCTCGGGAAGCAATCACAGCACCATGATTTCATGCCCATTAATTTCTGACACATCCCTGTACTACCGCTGAGGCTTCCCACCCTCTCATGCTATGTTGGCACAGCCCGTGGGACACTGTGCACACATCAAATAGCCGGGGCTGGGGGGAGGGAGGGAGGGAGGTATTTTAGCACGTGTTTCCAGCCAGATCAGTGTTCCGATTTGTTTTGTCACACAGCCACATAAATACTAGCACCAACAGAAAGAAGGTGGCAGCAAAAGTGCGGGAGAAGAGCTCGCAGCTTTCAGCCAGGCACAGGTTTACTGCCTGTGTCACAAGCAGCTGCAGTCAACAGGAAACAGGCAGGAGGTGCAGAGATTGGTACGGGTGCTGAATAAAAGAGAAACATTTCTGGCACCACTTGGCAACTTGTGGTGCAAAATGATCTGAGTCAATCTGGGCAGCATCCTCCCTCTTAATAATGACACTGCAGAATTGGGAAGGGATCGGAAATAGTTATAAAAATTGAAAGAGGCCTCAATAAAACAGTTCAGTTTTTAACAGACAAACAAGACATTATTTAGAAGGGGCCTGGTGGATTATGTAAAAAAATGAAAGGTGTATAAAAGCTAAATCATTTTGTCCCTATGTCAAGAAGTGTTGATCAGGCTATACAATTAGGAGGCTGAAATGCATGCACACACACTACAGAACTCACGGTCAGTGCACAGCAGCCACAAAGGCTGTCAGCTCAGTGAGACCAAGAGAAGGACTGATCACTGCTGCAGGTAACAGCCCTATCTGTAGCTAAACTTAGGAATACTACTTGAAGTATTCAGGAAAAAAAAGTCCAGGGACTTAGGGTTTAAAAGTCAATGTTCACTAATTATAGACCCATACAAGACATACGGGACTGATTAGCCCTCATCAGTCTTAGAGGTACGGGTACCTCCCATTTGATAAAAACCTCTGGTACAGAACCTCTCAGCCCAAGGCAGCCTTACTAGGGCTAGTGTCTTGTCCAATAACCAACATTTTGACTGTTTGCATCTTCTTGGGCACCTCAGCAGAGTGCAACCCACTCCTGCCAGGGCGCTACTGTTTCGTGTAAATGCACTGGACAATTTGGGCCCAGAAGATGGTACAGCAGTAAGAAAAAGTAAGGTCCTTGGGATGAGGAAACGGTATCTTTAGGCAGCAAAGAACTCAATAGTAAATCCTTCTGGATTTCAGCAACCAACACCTTAAGGCATCTATAGGCAGGAAGGGCATCATGTACTTGAGAGCTCTAGCACATGATGAAGCAGGCCTAATATGTCACCAGACCAGAGCAGACCAGCAATCCATCCCATCAAGTGTGGTGTCACAACCACTTGTCCCAGAAACTCAGTGAGGTGCCCCCACTGCCCTCCTGGACCACCTCCAAACACCACAAAAAGATGCCTATAGCTCACGGCATACACAGATGGAGAAACAGACAAATTATGCACGTAGGAGACTTCCTGCACCGACACTTCTTCCTCCTGAGCTCTGTGTGTCGGACAGCAACATCCCAGTGCTCCAGGTCAGCACAGACATCTCTGTCTCTGTGAGGAATGGGACACAAGCACCATCCCTCAGTCCCAAAGCAGGCTGGGACAACCCCAGTGCCCAACACCCTCCCACCATCACCTTCTCCAGAACATTTTCTGGAGACGCCTTGTTTTAGGGAAAGGCAGTTACAGCCTCCAACCCATCCGGGTCTAGCTTTGGCTCCTGTGTGCAATAGGGAGCCCATACATAAGAAAAGTATATGAACAATAGTTTGGATTTTCAAAAGATCAGACTCAGTTTGACAATGCTTATCCACAATTAAGTTCCAACTGATCTTGTCAGACTCCTCTGTCTTCAGTCTACTTGCATCTCTGAAGAATTAAAGGGACATTCAAAACACGCAGTCATGACTCATGTTTAATTGTCAGCTGTCCTTCCTCAGTACAGCTCTAATTAGAAATCAGAAACACATTTTTGAGCTCAGAAAGACACAAAAATGGGCATTAACTGACAAGGGAAGCCTGTGGGAGTGCTTTAAGTCCAACAGGATGCCGCCTTCTAAGTTATGCTTCAGCCAAACTAGTCATTGGGCTTAATACAGGGTTCAGAGCCCAGAGTCTGTGGCAGCCTGAAAGAGAGATCAGATGCTCTTGTCACCTCCTGAATGACAATTTTTTTTTTTTATTACTATCAAAGCTCAGAAAGCATTTCCTATATTCACTATAGCATCTTACAAGCTATTTCCTTTTTTCCTTATCATGGACAAGTACACCCTTAATGGTGAAAAAGTGACTATCACCACATACATCTTCCTGCAATCTGGAGTTTGCCAGGGAACCTCACTACTCACATTTAACCACATGCCTCAACTTACTGTCGTAACTGCAGATACAGCTTCCCAAAGTAAAATACATGGGCAGCATTCAGAATTAGAGAACACGCTAGATAGACCTTACGAGTATAATTCACAATACAACACTGCTAGGAGTAGCCTGCACAAAATATATAAACTGGAAAAAAATCAATTATGCCAATTGTTCATTCCTGACATGTATTTATTTCTCTTCAGGTACCAGTCTTTTGACAGCTGGGAACAGTCATATAATTTGCATGTTATTTCCCCCCGATATATAGCCTCTGTAATGGGTGCAAGAGACAACTGTGGAGTGTCAGAGTTGACAAGCCTAAGTGGTTTACCTTAAGATGCCTAAATGCCTTTTTACAGCACCACCAATTATTCAACCATGCAAGCAGATACTATTAAGATACTTAAAATGAATCATTTCCCACTAGACTCAAACACATTATAAACCTCATCATAAATATCTCTAGTCAAGATGAACTTATTAAATAATATTACTATTTTTTTATTGCACATTTACATGTGATTTTTAGATATGTTTTTAGACAGTTCAAACAAAAGACTTCTCAAATTCTGTAAAAAATTACAGCTGGCATTTCAAGTCATCTGTAAACTACATTTACTGCATCTTTAAGAAGTTAGCTGGAATCATAACTTTTTGGAACTATTTCATTGCTATTTCTTGTTGCAATTTCACATGAACTTCTCCTGATCATTATGACATGAAAACCTAGTCATTAGCTTAACACCTGTCATCTTGACACAACCCACCAAAATTTTAGATAAAATTTGTACTTGTGCGCATACATACACACAGACTTTCAAGCCACTTTCCAAGCACTGTGTTTCTTCCCTTTCTAAGGTGCAGAGGAGAATCTGGATGGATGAACAGTACAAGCAATGACGCCTGAAACGCCTCCTTTGGCCCATTAGTCAATTCCATTAGCTAAATGGCTAGGAAAAAGCCCTCCTTCTCCATGACCTACCACTTCAACAGGTGCTGACACCACAAGAAAATCTGCAACTCTCCTCAGTTAACAACTGATGTGTTAGCAACTAAAAGCACGATCAGATGCCCGTTCCTGACAGCTCTTCACAGTAGCTCTGCATCATTTGCAATACTGACTCTTCATTTTCACGTTTTCATTTCACTTTCGGCATCTATTATTCAGACATGCAGGGCACTGCAGAAATTGAGACGACAAGCTGTACCAGAAGCTTACAAACCTGAGTAAACTGCCAGAGTTAGAAAAGGCAAACAGATGCTGAGGGGGAGCTACTGGACCAGCTCAACTCAAACTGAAGTAGTTTGTGCTACAAGAAATACCTCCATTGCTGGTTCTCCCAAGGAGGTGGGATTTTAAAGACAGTGAACTGCCACATAAAACCAGTCCACATTCAGTTTTCAATCAAAAGATTAAGCTTTGTTCTCAGTTTCTCCACTGCAATTTTAAAGTAAACCCCAATCTTGAAAGAAAGCAGATGTGCACAGATTTAAGAATGAAGACACTGGGGACTCCCATCAGGAGTGCTACAGAAGTTGTCACTAAAATACACATTACAGTATGAATTTCCTTCTAGTTAGATCCCTAGCAATAAAAGGAGACAAACCACACTGTGATGTCAGACAGATGAAATAGAGGTAAATGTAACAACAAATTCCATTAAAAACATGGTCAGCAAAGCCACAGATTTTGGGGCTTACAGGAGCCTGTATCCACCTACCCTTCAGCCCAAGCTGCACTCTGGCAATTGGGGTTGTGCTGCTGCCCCTGGCACTGGTGTGACCCACACTCAGTGCTGTGTGGAATGCTCACACAACAAGTTTCCATACCCAATCGCCCCGCACCTCTGTGCGCCACAGCTGCACCCTCTCTCACTCAAAACCCACGGAGGAAGGACACAGGCTTTCCTGTCATATGACAGTATCTCACCTCCCGTTGAGGAGGCAGTTTTGGGGTAGAATCCCATTTCACTTGGTCACTAATAGCTGGCAGATGTTCCCAGACATTAGACAGACAAGACTTCAAAGATGCTGCTTGCAGCAGAGATTGGGTGCAGCCCTACTCCTGTCAGCCAGCACCTCTGCGCCCTACTGGCACCCACTCCCTTTGGAAAACTGACTCTGGACTTGAAGACCCAAGCAGCACTTCTAAGGACTTGAAATATCACCTGAACAAAAATGTCAGGGCCTTCTCTGCACATCGTGAACACTTACTAAATTAGTTTGGCCTTTCTAAAATTCACATTAACCCTATCAGCCTCCTCTCACTTTTCTCATATTTTCCTTCCTTCACAACTGACACCCAAGCAATCTTTAATAAGACCCAGGCACTCTGAAAGAAGGGGTGAAATAAAAGGGTATGATACAGCCGATATGTTTAATCAGCAAATTGCCACGCTATCTTTTATGGCCTGCCAAAATACAGGGTTGTCAACTGTGCTACTGAACTGCCAAACAGGCTTTGGCACTACTTAAATGTTTGAGGGCTTTGATTTAACAAAAAGCACACTATGCCTGACCTTAACATCGGTACAAGAGAAGTTAAACTCAGCTTGGTCTTACGTGTAACTCGGGGACAAAGCAGTCACAAGAAAGTCACTATCATTACTGAGGCTTGTAATTACGCCTGAATCACTTTTTACACGTAAATGTGTATCAAGCTATAGGGTCCCACAACGTTGTTCCAGAAAAGTTAAGACTGTTTTCAAACACTTCAAGATGTCTTCAAGAGTTTGT
Organism: Rhipidura dahli; assembly: GCA_013399225.1. NCBI lineage: Eukaryota > Metazoa > Chordata > Aves > Passeriformes > Rhipiduridae > Rhipidura > Rhipidura dahli. Next base: position 44,887 of record VXAC01005209.1, on the reverse strand, counting down.
GAGTTGGGTTTTTTTTTCTTTTTTTGAGATTCGGGAATAGCAGCCAGAGTTAAAGCACTTTCATGTACTGAGTATCAAAGCCCAAGACCTTCCCCTCGTCCCATCCCCCTACCCAAAAAAACTCTCTACTCTTTTGAAGTGCCGGCTTACAAGTTAGTGACGGTCCATTCAAACAAAGCACCGGTGAACACTGCTCTCACATGTGATCCACTCCACCCCCTCCTCTCCCCTGCCCAGGTGCTTCCCACCCCACCTGGCAGCGCTTCCCTCAGGGGAAGCCGGGGAAGCCGCCAGCGGGGTCCCGCGGGCAGGGACGCGCGCCTCCACTGCTCCGAGAGCGGGCGGGATGCGGCGATGCACGGAACACGCGCGTCCGCGCCCCGCTTAGCACTATCAAGCATTTTCACTCCAAACGGCGAGCGATATCAAAAACTCTTCGCGACACGCTCACATACCGGTCCGCCGGGACCGCCGTCTTCCTGCCAGCGGGGCAGCGCCGCGGCTGACCGTCCGCTCCCCGCTCCCGACAGAGCCAGGAGGTCCCCGGGGGCCGGGGGGAACCGCGCTGCTCCTCTGGACGAGAGGGGCGACAGTAGCTTCGCCGCCGCTACACTTCCCCCTAGCCTGAGCGCCCACCTCCAGCCCCATCCCGTCCCATCGCATCCCCCGCCGCTCACCTCCGGGCTCCGCGTCCCGGCGAGTAGAAGGAGGTGGTGGTGGCAGCCGTGATGGGGCTCTCGTGACCCCGCAAAACTCCAGCTCAGTCCCTCCCTCCCTCGGTCCCGNTCCTGCCCCCGGCATCCCCCGGCCCGGCCCGGCCCTGCTGCCCCCGGCACCGGGGAGCGCCGGCACAGGCTCGGGGGATGCACGGCGGGCCGGGGGCAGCCGCAGCGCGTACCCCGCGGAGCCCCGGCGGCGCGCTGGAGTGCGATGGCCGGCGGCGGCAGAGAGGAGTTTGCTTGTCCCCCGTTTAAAGAGCCTGTGTCGGCGGCTCGCCGGGATGCGGTAGCTCCGTGCCAGGGAGAGTAGGGTTACCGTCGGGGCTGCGCCTGGAAATTCAGCATCCTTGGGAAAATCCGCCTGGGGGCTTACCCAAGTGGAGTCCGCGATGTGTGCGGGTTGGAGGTTCGAAGCCCACAAACGGAGCATCGGCCCCAGCAGGTCCGATACATGGGGTCAGATCGACACCTGCCCAAGGCTGGTGCGCAGCCTAATGCAAGGGGATTGGGATTCCCCCGTGGAGGCCGTCACGTGAAATGTGTTGGAGCCTCGGAAGAATGTGCCCTCCGGCTGCACTGGGTTGGATGGGATCCTCGGCGGGGCTTTCAAAGAGCAAAATGGGCAGCAGCTCCCTCTGCACTGTTCTGTGAACCTCAGCTTAGAAACAAAGTTTTTAGACTTGTGCCTTGATTTTTACCGTCCGGAACAGGCCATCTCTAAAGCCTTTCCAGCTGTGGAAGGATACAGTAGTCCTTGCTTTTGTGTGCCTTGAATTTTTTCGCTTAAGGGTTTGAATATTCGGAATGGATTGATGAGTGCTTTCTTTCACTCCTCCCCCTCTTATCTCAAGCGCTATCTCCATTGCCCCAGGGCTCTAAGGTCTCCAGGAGCAAATGATTCAGAAGCTTTGTGATGATGCCAGGAAGGGTTTCGCAGGACAGTCCATCCTTAATACAAGTCAGAATCCACAGGCCAGGAATGAGCAAGATGTAGGAGACTCAGCAAAGTCAGGAGTGTGATAACACCTGATTTTCTTTTCCAGCTCTGGGTATAGGACCCTGCAAGGTGATTATTTTGAGTTACTTCACAGAGCAAAAGGACACAGCTGAGGTGCATCATTCCTTGCCTTTTCTGTTTTTCCCTGTAGTGTGCTATCAAATGCTGGCAATTTCTGATTTTCCCTTCTCATGTCTTTCTTTCTGTGTCATTCCTGTGATTTTCTTCTGCTTTTCCCTGATTAATTCTCCCAAAGCTCTGTGTATTTCAAGCTATTTTTTTCAGACATGATACCTGAAGTTCATGAACAGAGACAAGCAAAGTTTCTCTCAATGAATATTGATTCCAGATTAGACCAAGGAAGATATTAAGGAAATTTGAAAATCTGTTTGGTTTTTTTTCCCTGTGGACCACACTCAAGCAGTGTTAGACAACAAATGTTAGGGTTTTCTTGTTCTATAAAAAGCTAATAGGCTCAGTGATATTTCCATCTAAATCATTTCCAGTATTTCTTCTGAAATCTCTGAAGCCATTAAAACATTTTAGAGATTAAATCACATCAAGTATTTTTCTAAGTAAAGCTGCTATGACGTTGATGTAAACCACCTCTCAAACCGCAGAGCTTTTAGTAAAAAAAAAAAAACCAAACCCAACATTTTTTATACATTTTAATTCAAATCCAGATATTTTTAGAAATATTGGCAGTCCAAATTTGCAATCACAATTTGCGAAACAATAGGCCCTACAGCTCTTTAAGAAGCTAATAGTTATTAATCCTGACTGCTAACTTCCCATCCAGAGGCTATTCTTTTATGGCTGAATTACCAGCTCTAGAAAAAATGGGGTACTGATGAAAGAAGTAATCGAAGTAACAGTGAGCACCACTTACCTTTTTTTTTGTATTAACAAACAAAGAGAAAGTATATTCAGACTAGCAACCAGCTCCTTACCATCGGCTCATTCATCTGAATAGTTGTGTCAGGACCACATTGTACCAGAAACTGTACAAACAGAATGAAAGCACTCAGGCTACAGCAGTGAACAGAGCAAGCAGATAGGACTCTTTCCACTTCTCCCACTTAATCCTTTCTTTCAAGAGCTGCCAGCTCTTGGCAGTTAAAACAAATGAAATTAAATAAAGAAGTCAATTGTTGCATTTACCTACGTAAGAATTACAGGAGAAGTCTTTCAGTGTGGTCATGCAGTGGATGGGGCTTTTTGCTTTGATGGTATAATTAAAACCAGCAGGTCTTGGTTCACCCTTCAGCTCCTTGGGGCTTGTCTGGCTCTGCAGAGAGCTTGCAGAGTGCACTAACTGGGAGCCTGGGGGTCTGCCAAATGGGGCAGAGGGAGCACAAAGTGAGGAGGGCCACTGAGCACCTGCCAATCTGCTCCATCTGCCCAGCACATGTATATGGGAGAGGGGATATAGATCCTGCCCCGTGGAGCGCCAAAGAGAGACACTTGTCTCTAAATTAGCCTAGCCAAAGCCTCAAGGACAAAGGGGAATGAAGATATCAGTGTGTTGTTACTCTTTCACAGGTGTGAACCATGGGGAGTAGGCTGCTCCTCCCCAGCTGGGCATTGGCACTGGCCTTGTCACGGTCAGAGTTGCCCGTGCAGCTCCCACCATCAGCTGGGGCTGTGGGAGTGAGTGTTTGCCTCGCTCAGCCTAAGCACCAGCAAGAGACACTGAGGGGAATAGGTGCTTTTGCAGGGCTTTTCTAGCTCCCTGGGGTGTTCTTGATTTGGGATCTGCTTTGCAAGGTAGGAAGCCTGGACTAGTAAATATTTAGGAAAAAAAAGTCCCTATCACCCCAAAAAAGCCCAAACCCACCTATTACCTTCAAAAAGCCAGATGCCCCATGTCTGTGAGTAAGAAATCATAAGTGGCATGTCTGGAAGTAAGTAGAAGTAATACTTTGAAGGGAGAGAACATTGTATTTTTTCCATTATCTGGTCCAGATAAATATTGTGGTATGCTTTGACAGAGATTTCAGGTGTTCACAATACAGATAAACCCTATGCACACACAGAGCATATGTTCAAAACAAGAAGAACTTCTGAGAAATCAGCCTGCCCTTCTGCAGTGCATTGAGCAGAGGCTCAGGCAGAGTGAGTTCCCATGGACTCTCAAGCCCCATCCATCTGGGTTTTAACATTTCCTATGCCTGAAACCTGTTTTGTGTTGGACATCCCACAAGGCTCACTCAGGAGCCACTGGGTCAGCCCATCAGCATCCTCTGTGCTGCAAGTGCACCGAGTGCAGGTGATCTGGGGGCTAAACTTAGAGGCAGGTTGCATCAACCCTGTTCCCAGCTGTGGCCCGTGGCCTGTGTCAAAGTGTGGAAAGGAGGGGGATCAGACATTCCCTCTGCTGCTGTATCTGGCATAAATTTTTTGCTGTGCTACCACTGCAGAGGAGCATGAGAGGCCACAGTTCTCTTAGATGTGTTGCCTTAGGTCTTCCTCAAACTCCAGTATATGTCTATGGCTCCATAGCAAGGAGCTCCTCATCACACTAACTCATAAACTGCATCATTTCCCTTCTCCTACCTTTCTCCAACCTCAGAAAATTGGATACTGTCAGTTCCACAAGGCTCACAGCTTCAGGGAAGCCCCTGAAGCCACATCAAACTTCACTTGTTTTGTTGTGGTAGTGGAGACAGCCCTGATGTATAAACAAATCTATCCTATGAAAATTTTATAAAAAGAATGATTCTGATTTTGCCAAACAAAACAAAAAGTTGAAATGTTCTTTCCATAGGAAATGGTAATGCTTTCCCGTGCCTTGTTTTGTCCATTCTATAAATACCATTTACCTGAGGAAACCCCCTTTTTTTTTTTTTTTTTACCCCAAAGGATAACTTGGCATGTAGGATGTGCAGTACAAGCACTCAGCTAAGCATGACCAGGATACAGCAACCCTCCTACCCCTGCCCCCCAATTCCTCCCTGCCTTTGTGGAGTGTCACACAGAGAGGGGCTGAGCAGAGCAGGGCTGTGCTGCTGGAGTATCCCCCCTCAGAGGCCTCAGGTGCACCTCTGGCTTTGAAGGACACTTTGAAGTGCTGATAATTGCTGAGCAGCTGCCAGTGCCAAAGCTGGATGGCAGCCTAAGGAATTAAATAACTCCCTATTTAAAAAAATAGGATCTTTGCTGTCCTGAATATTGTGCACAGCACAGTGGAAAGCAGGGGTGTAATGCATCAAACTGGTGGGAATGGCCCCACGCAGTGGGCATAGCAGCTGAGAGGTGGAGTAATCCTCTCCGCTGCAAGCCCATAAAAGCCCAGCTTTTACTCTCTTATGCATCTGCCCTTCTGGCTTGCTTTTAGGGATGCAGCAGTTTCAGTAGATGCAGATTCTGTCTCTTTTTTCTCAGCACAGGGCCCCACGGGCAATTCACACTGCATGTCTGGTTTCTGCGGAGCCCCATCTGCAAAGGAGGGATGTTACACAAACACAGAAGAAGGCAGGGCATTTCTTCTGCCCTGGTTCAGGGCTGACATCAGTGGCAGCAGGGAAAAAATACCATACACTTGCCTGAGAGTCCACAGTGAAATGAAAAGAATGCAGCAGTGCACCTGATTTTCCATCATCAGAGTTTTCTTTCAGTGCTGGAGGGTATGTGGTGTTGTTTGCCACACATTGTCTTGGATCTCACCATTAGGCCTATGGATATTTGAGGCAGAACAGTGTTCTTGATTTGTGCATGAATGCACAGGAATGCAACTCCAGAAATCATTTACTGGGTGAAATGTAGCACTTGCCTTTCCCCTTATCTTTGGAGAAATCAGTGTCAAAATATGCCCCCCAAGGTCTGAGCAACTTCAGGGATGAAAGTTTGGTTGCAACTTTTTCCTCTGTCTTATTAAGACAGAATGCTTTAAAGAATGCTTGATTCCCCAGAGCTCTCTGACCTTTATTTTTGGGCAGGGTGGGAAGGCGACTTCAGTTTACTCTAGTTGTATCATCAGTATAATGAAGTTGTACAACCAAGCTCAATCTCTGCAAAAGGCCTTACTTGGACTTGATGTCCGTCATGATTCATCTGAGAGATTAATAGAATAATTTCCTTAATGCATATGTACATAGAGCAACTGGGGTTTTGAACTACATTGGAGAATCATGCTGAAACATAGAATTATTGCTAAAGGTCTCTTTGGATGCCTGTGCTGGGAGAGATGAGCAGATCTGCATGACAGCTTGTGAGAAGCAGAGTTGGCCTGAATGAGGTTGGATATTCACAGGATATGTGTCTTACATGCCAGGGCAGGGAGGAAACATTTTACAGCACCCCAACAGTAAACTGGAGACCTATAGTAAAAGGCAAAAGCAGTAACTGTAGGAAGAAAGCAGGACAGAAAAACCATTGGCAATTTCATGCTGCAACAAGAAATTTATAAAATCAACTGCCAAATTAGACTCTTTTGATGCAATCCTAAATTTGTGCATGTTCACCCCAAGGAATTGCAGAATGAGGAAGCCTAATTACCCCAGTATTTCTTTCCCTGATGTGTGGGTCATTGGAGGAGTTTCTCCTTCATTTTGGCTCCATGGCAGGATATAGGTAAGTCCTGAGGCACACTGCGAAGGACCTCTACATTTTACAAGGCATTTGGAGTTTTCTATCTTTATACACTGCAAATTCTCGTATTAAAACATGCTCTATGCAAGAATTGGTGCAGCAAGGACTGCTCTTCTGCATAGACAGATTTGTTTACTTCGTACAAATGATGGTTTGATTCCTATGATCATGATTTGATTTCATCAAATTCATTAGACAACTGTCCTCTTAGAATGGGGTTTCTCAACCTTCATTCTAGTTTCAAATTCATGAGAGGATTTTAACTTAGGCATGGTATATTATTTAAAGAAATAGAATTAGGATATTGAGAGCCTTAACTGTAAAAATGTAAGAAAAATCTTTATGTAATTGGGCATTTTGTTGAGAAGGGTGATGGAACCATCTTCTGTCTTTCTCACCTCCTGACTGACTTAAGTAAGGACCCATCTGATGGTCATTTAATGACGACTCAACACTAAAGGTCACACTTTGACTAGAGATCAAGCTGAAGAAGACAACAGGTGTTTTGTTCCTGTTTCAAAGACATTAGTGTGCAGCTGCTTTGCAGAGACTGGGGACAGTCTATCTGTTCTTTGAGTACATGCCATGCTGATTAATCTGTGCTTTATAGCACTGGCTGTGGGTGTAGATCCTCTCTCATACCTTGCAGAGATTTCTCATCCTGAAGCATCTGACACTGGCTGTTGCACCAGCAGGGGTACGACATGCCTGGTGCAATAACACTGTATTTGTGTTTCAGTGAACTCATGACAAGCAGGGTAAGCCTTCAGCCTTCAGATGTACCTACTGACAACACAGCCTGGCACAGACAGTAAGTACAGATTCATCCATTAATCTAAACCATTGCTTTATTTTTGGTAGCCAGATGCTTCATCTGGGACTTGACAGTTGTTGTTTGGACTCTCATTGTTTCAGGTATCCTCTCGCTGTCTCAGACCACCCTGGAACAGGGTGGAGAGTCCCAGTTTTTAATACATGGTGTACAGTTCTCCTCCCTGGATGCAAGGAATGCACTTTGGTACTTTATTCATGCAGAGCACTGCTGAGGATTCAAAAAAATAAGTTAATCCCCAAATGACTTCTTGAGTTTGGGCAGCTTTCTGCCCTCCTTCCAGCAGTGGCATTGAGCAGCTCTGTCAGTGTCCTGTGCTGGCATGTCCCAGCTCTCGTGCTCCCAGTGTGCTCCTGCAGCCATGCCTGCGGAGCTGTGAGCCACTCCACCACTTTTGTGGACACTCCCCTCTACACTGCCCTCCTCAAACCACACACAGGTTCACAGCAGCCAGGTAAAGGGATCTTGGGCAGGGAGTGAGTTACAGCAGTGTCAGGGAGAGCAGGGATGGGAACTGTTCGAATGACAGCTGCTGAAGTTAAACAGAGGATTAAACAAGTTCCAGTTTTGCAGCCACAAGTACCTTATGTTAAATGCTTTTCCTTACCAGGCTGTGGGAATGACCAGCATTGTTGGAAGGCTCAGACAGCCTTTCTAGGAAGATTTTCTCCACCACTGAAACACTCTGAGTACTCTCACAGCAGCTGATGCTGCAGGGCCAGTGCCCCAGTGATGGTGCTTGCCTCGTGAGCAGGATCCCAGAACTGCAAAGCCACTGGGAGTACATTTGGGTGCATCCTCCAACAATTAGTAATACAGAAAATTATCTGTGAACCAAAACTAGTGGAAATAATGGGACATGCTGCAGTGCCCTCTGTTTCCTCAAACTATGCCTGTCTGTGACTTTATTTCCAAGCTACATAATTTCCATCCACAGCACCTCTTTAGTGCACTGGATGTGGAATAAGTGATCACTCTTGGCACCCATTACTGGAGGAGATGTGCAGGGCCATGTCACTCCTCCTAAACAGCTGGAATCCTCCCCTGGAAGCAGCAATCCCAATGTTTATTCTGCTTCCTTCAACGGCGGGATGTGAAAGCAGTGTGCCTTTTGTTTGTTGTTTTTGCAGTTTCCCAGTTCTTGGTGGAAACTAGTAAAATCCAGGAAGACAGCATTAAAAAAATCAAAAAATAGTTAAACAAACCAAAGCCCACATAAACAACAGAACAAACAAACAAACCATCCTAGCCCACCAAATCAACAAAACCTAAGAATATTTTTATCAGGGAAAAAAAATAGAGTTTTCCCAGTTTTATGTATTTGTTTAAATATTTTGTGATTACTTTTTGCCTGACAGCTGCAATTAGTGCACAACAGTCCTCAGTTTGGTGCTGAGTCCTACATGGTCTAGAAAGTGAGATGCATTCAGCAATTTACCCTGCCCTTTTAAAGAACTGCTTCCTTTGTTCCCAGCACAGCGGTATGTTGGGTTTTTGATCTTTTCCTCTCTGATTGCTTATTAATGGATGGATTTCTTTCACTCAGCTGCAGCCTTTGTCCTAGGCTGCAGCAGGCCTTGGGGGCAACAGGGTTTNCCCTTCCCCTTCCCCTTCCTTTTCTCCCCCCAGGAAAAATGCCTCCTGAAGGGTTTAGATTTGAGCCCAGAATTTTATGCCTTAACTCAAAAAGAAGCACACTCCTTTGGAGCACTTCTAGCCTTTCTTTGATACCTGAGAAGGGACTGTTCATCTCTCCAAAAGCCAACCTGCAAATAAAGGAAGGCATGGGGTTTTGTCCATGCTTCCTTTCTTCACTAAGTATTAAGTCCAGAAACAGTTGTTTGCTTATGGTTCTTAAGGTTTTAAGATAGCTTTCTGGCACAAATTCTAGCTGTATCAGCAATGCTAAGCTTGCATTTGTATGTTTGTTTGTTTGTTTCCACTGAGCTGTTGGGGAAAACAAATTTGCACAGATGTTCACACTTGGTGAAGTCAGAAGTGTGTGATAGGAAAGCTNCCTAGCCCACCAAATCAACAAAACCTAAGAATATTTTTATCAGGGAAAAAAAATAGAGTTTTCCCAGTTTTATGTATTTGTTTAAATATTTTGTGATTACTTTTTGCCTGACAGCTGCAATTAGTGCACAACAGTCCTCAGTTTGGTGCTGAGTCCTACATGGTCTAGAAAGTGAGATGCATTCAGCAATTTACCCTGCCCTTTTAAAGAACTGCTTCCTTTGTTCCCAGCACAGCGGTATGTTGGGTTTTTGATCTTTTCCTCTCTGATTGCTTATTAATGGATGGATTTCTTTCACTCAGCTGCAGCCTTTGTCCTAGGCTGCAGCAGGCCTTGGGGGCAACAGGGTTTCCCTACAACCTGAGCTGAGCAATCCTTTTTACACAATCCTATATGCTCTTTAACCTGCCACAGATTACAAGAGTTTTGCTCTTCCTAATTCAATCAATGGCTGAAGCCTCTTACATAAATCAACCTCTTTGAAATCTTTTAGGCACTGTTGATTCAGTGTTACTCTCCTGATGTTAAAAGCTGGCAGTATGAAGTACAGTGAAGATGCCATCCTTCCCAGCTGCCAAGAAACCTCCAGCCTCTGAGGAGATTTTTGTAAACTTGTTCTTGCTGTCAGNTCTGGCACAAATTCTAGCTGTATCAGCAATGCTAAGCTTGCATTTGTATGTTTGTTTGTTTGTTTCCACTGAGCTGTTGGGGAAAACAAATTTGCACAGATGTTCACACTTGGTGAAGTCAGAAGTGTGTGATAGGAAAGCTTCCCTTCCAGTTGGTTTACAGGTGTTTATTAAATGCACATGATATTGTCCTCTTGCCATCCAGCTGAAACACCTTGTCCCTTTGATTATTTAATTTTCTTTTGTAATTTGCATCCTATTAGTAGATGCATTTTTAGAAATATTAGGCTGATAGTGAAAGGCTGATAGTGAAAAACCTTTTTTTCTGGAACAAGACATAGTTCTAAAAGAACACAGAAAAAAGAGTGTGTAATGATTTAGGTATCTTTTAAATCCATGAAAGATTTCCCATGGAGGGAAACTTTAAAAAAAAAAAGTAAAATTCAAATTTGTATTTTTTTTCTAAGGAGAAAATTTTGTTTTGAAGGGTTCAAAACATCAAATTGCTTAGAACAGACAAGCTGAACAAAATGTTACAACTTTGAAAGCTTTCTAAATTATTCCAATAAAAGTTACTATTCATCATCTTCAGGGTTTTAGTTTGCTTGGTTTGATCAGCTAAACACTTAGTTTGATGTTTTCAGGATTTTTGACTGACCAATACTGAGGGACAACATTGTTCACAAAAAACTTCAAGATTAGTTTTTTAATTCTTGAACACTAGCAAAACAGTCTGGTTTTGAATGAAAATGAGTAAATCCCTCAGTAAGAACATAAGGAGTCACAGAAACATATTCAATACACTATGTGAAGTGCTCAGTGAATGCCAGAATGTACTGTAACTTTCCAAAACACAAACTAAGTTCTATTGAGAGAGTGCATTGTCTGTATTCATGTAATCAAAAAGGACTTTTTCCACAGGGGCCCCTTCTCCTTTCAGTGCACTGATTAGACTGGGGCATTACCCAACCTGAGATGCCTTATTCAAGACCCGTTGGTTATTTTTTAATCACTCCATGTAACCAGGTTAAAAGATGGTTAAAACATGGTCAGCCAAGCAGCTCCCCAAACTACCTCACCCCCAAATTCAGCACTAATGGCAACACCCTATGAACACTGCTTGTACATGTCCCCCTCTACCAGAAGGCATCAGCACTGTAGTGCAGTAAGCCCCAGTAAAACAGTATTACTGTGTGCTTCATTTTCATAACAACCATTGCTTTGAGAGATTCAAACACCTGAAAGAGACCTAGCTGGCTCTGTTAGCTGGCTCTCTGTCAGGCTGTCTGCTAAACTTTAATTGCCCTTTCTGAAATATTTGAGGCAGTGATACTTCCAACAGACAAAAAGCAAAACAATAAAAAAAGAGTTTAAGTGTTTTCTTTCGCTCTTCCAAGCCCTCACAACTGGTGGGAAACATAAGGAGAAAGCATTCAGCTTCCCAGGAGAGGTCACGTAACCCAGACCTGCCAATTTTAAGTGATAACACTGCTTTTCTCTGTACCCAGCACAAGTGTGGCTACTCCTACTCACAGTCGTGCCTGTTCAGTCCATCACTTCCTGATGTCATGGTTTTGTTCAAGTAGCAGCTCTGGTGAACTCCTAGCCAAATTTCTAGGATGGTGTAGTGCTCACCTGCTGGTCCCCCTCTGACAGCCTGAGCAGTTTAGCCCTGGGCCTACCTAGTCTGGATACACAAAACTCTCCCTAGTCTTGAATCACCCAGATGCTGAATTCAGGGATCAGGCATATTTCTGCTCTACAGCTACAGACCAGAGGAAGAAAGGAGGGCACTACTGTGACTGAGCTTGTCATTGATATTTTTCACATACACTGAATGAAAAACCAAAGCTGGGAAGCAACTGGTTGCTTGTAATCCCTTCAAGAGGCACAGTTTATCCAAAAGACAGACCAACACATCCTCTGCCCAAATCTTTTGCTGAATGATGCTTCTACAAGCATTTCAGTTCCTACTGAAATGTTCTTTCCAGCTGTGTTCTATTGAGGTATAAGATGCAACACAAAGGCACTTCTAAATAAGGCTGTTTAACAGTCGCTTTATTGCAAAATTAATATCTTAAGATAGAAGGTTTGCTTCACATAGTTCAGCTCTTGAAAGAAATGTACAAGCCACATTCTGTTTACAAGGGACATCATGAAATGCAAACCGAGGGCAAGACTGGCCACCTGACTGCAAGGCATTCAGCTTGTAAAATGCGAGTGAAGAGTCCATCGGTATTCATATTTATCCTGAGTATTATTTCAATTCAAGGAACCACTTCATTATTTTTACCTAGTTCATTGTACACCTGCAAGGGGTTTTGTTTACCTGAGGTTTCTGTTAGTTAGGCTGTAAAGGATAAGTATCTTGTAAACAGTGAAGTTGAATTGTGGGGTTGATAGATGACAGAGTCCGATCTTTCTCCTCAAGTGGCAGTGAAAAACAATAGATAAGAGGCTAGGTTCTGATAAGAAGAGATCTCATAGCTTCAAAACTTTGGGAAATTAGTAATCTTTTCAATCTAGAATTGTTTCAAACCAACTTGAATAGAGAGAAGCCACTTTAACATAGAGGCATCTTTTGCTTTGAGCTTTTTATACCATTTGCTTATGTACTTTGGATGTGCTCACTTCAAAATCAGGGGAGTACTTATTCCTGATTATTTCATTTAACAATACTGTGAATGAGGAGGGAAATTATTTTCTTACACTCCAAGTGCTGTGTAACTACAGGGTTTACTTCACCTATTTCCACGTCTCATCTTGTTTGATCATCCATGAGAATCTTCTACAAAGCACATTCAAAATATGATACAAGTTATCAATGACACGCTTGGAATATTCCTGTTATCAAATGGCAAGGCTGCAGGTGACTGTAAAACATCAAAATGTTTCCACTAAAAGCAACAGCCTCACTCTCCCTTACACTTTTGGGGCAAAGAGGCCTTGTCTTTAGAAACACATGGCATCAGCTCTGAGAAAGTTCATTGTAATTTTCTAAAATGAAGTACAAAGGAAAAAATTTCCTTGACTTTTAACATTAAATTCTGTGCTTGGGCAAATGGAATTGGTTACTTTAATCAGCAATAAAGCATAATTTCCAAAACATTGAAGAGGTGGCGTAAAGGAAGCAATATTTAAGATGCTTTTATGGATCTTTGTTTCAAAATACTAACATTATGTGGTAAGCATATTTACAATAAAAATTGTAGCTCTTCCACTGCCTCACTAAAAGAGTTCCAAAAGTCCTAAATGAGTGCCAAAGTCCTAATTTCTCCTCTCTCTCCACATCCTCATCTGCAAAATTTTAATAACATTTCCATACTTCAGAGAGGTGCTGTAAAGAATATTTAGTATGATGTTTGCTGAGGACTCAAAAAATACCAAGTAGTAGGTATTATAAATTATATGCTAATTTTGCTTAAGCAGCAGTAAAGCCTTAGTCAAGTGATTTGCAGGAAATCCCCATTGTGAGCTTCTGTAGTTAATTTTGGATAAGGTTATCTATGTAAGAGCTTTATGTAATAAAGAATCAGTCATAGCTTAGCATCTTCTTTTTAAACTATTGCTTGTTAGCTCTGCTAAATATGTCACAGATTACTAACTGCATGTCAAGTCGCTATACTGCATGTCCCTATACTTAGAAAAAAATTTAGAAGATCTGTAAGAACTATTTATTACTACTTATTGATTTTCATGCTTTGGTTGAGAAAACTTGTGCAGAACTCCCTGCAGTTAAGGACCAAGACAGAGAATCTGTTCAGAAACTGACTGAGGAAATTATCCTTTCCTAGAGTGCCAGCTCAGCAAACACTGAGCCCCTCCTCATTAAGACAATATTTAAGCATGTGATTAACTTGCAGAATGTACTTCATTGCCAAAAGCACACAGAAAAATGCTGTCTTGGAAAAGGACCATAAACATAATTTGTCATTATTCCTCAGACATGTTACTTGGATTCACCTCAACTAAACCACACAAAGTTTTGTGTCTGTTACCTAGTCATGACTGACTTCATGCCACTGACCACTCTAAGGTCCACTGCTCTGCATTAGGTGATAGTTGTACAATATATACAAAAGTATCTAAAAAGCATCCCCTTACTTTCCAAGCCTTCATGATATGTGCTTGATTAGGAATTATCCCCTAGTTTTCATTCAGTGATCTTGTGTAAATGCTCTTCTGAATGATGTCCAGAAAGCTCACATGCTGTCATGTGAGAGATTTCTGATTTCATAGATGCAGAATAAATACTCCCTCACTCCTGTCTTGCAGCATGAAGCTCTTCCTTGGCTGAAGCAGCTAGTTCTTAGGTGCTCTGGGAAGAAGTCTGGGCATCGTATTTCCTAAAACTGTGGTTACGAAAAGATTCCCTGCAATGAAACAGATTAATAAATAAAGCAAATGAAAAACAATCAAAAAAATACCTGTCTTGCAAAAAGGAGCATCTCCTGAAACATGCTATGTGTTGGCAGGTCAGAGTTGTCATTTCTTCTTCTCCTCCCACCCCACACTGGGCACAGTGGCTTTGTGAAGAAGCATATATTCATAAGCAAAGAACATTAGATGCCTCTGTCTCAGTCATGTGACTGAAAAGGATTGTTTTCTGTAGTGAAAGGATGACTCAGTTCATGCTGACTAAAACTACATGGTGCCATACCTGCTCTATCTCCTTCCTGGCTTCAAAGGTTGAAGAAATCACAAGATGTTTCCAGGACCTTTGTTATGGTGAGGGGGAAGTCTTATCTAGTGATGCATTAAAATTACATAAATCCTCTGCCCCTGGAATGTGGAGCTTGAGAAACACAGCTATCACTACAATTATCCCCAGTGGAAGTCAGCAGATTTCTTTAATCAGCGATGGAGTGGGCAGAGTATATTCTGGCTTGGTTTTAGCTGCCAGTAAAACTCCCTTTCTTCCTTGCAAAAAAAAAAAGGCATATTTTTGTATAGCCACAACAGATAACCCTGCCCTAAGTATACCTTGTGCTGTAGACTTTCACTACAGGTTTGTACAGCTCTGGGATCTTCCTCTCAATCATGGGCCTAAGGTTCTCCTTCAGTTTAATGTAGTTTCTTTTGAGCTCCTGATGATATTCCCGCTGGTCAGCAGTAATAAGGTGCTTGTTTTTCTCCACTGCTTCACCACACCTAGGCAAAAGGAAAGAAAAAACGACATGATAAATATAATCTACTTCTGTTAAACTCATTCACTTTGTGTTAGGTGATTTGCATGGACAATGATCCAGTTCCTTTGGTCTAGGCATTCCTCTAGTAACTTGTCAAGACTAAAGTGATAATAAACTAAAAAGAAAGCTCTGTCTTTTCCAAGTACATAAATTGAGATTATATTTTTTAGCTATTAGGAAAGCATGAGTGATCTAATAAAAAACAAATTTAATGACTGCAGAATACTGAGCTAGCTGCTTACTTATTGTATAAACAGAGAAATTTGCAATAGCAGAAATTAGAAGCTGTAACTTCTGCAGAAGACTTGCTTTTAACTTAAACTTACCCTTCAGCAAGGAGGATACTTTTGACTAAGGAGATGAGTATCTTCAGACGTGAATATGCTTGTTGAGATTTACAAACAGGACATGTGTCTACCACTACCACTGTGTCTGCTTGCAGATAAGGTTTTCTTATGAACAGCTTTCTACATAAGAATGTCATTTTGTTAAAAATGAAATCAAGGCAATAGTCTGAAATGTTTGATTTCTGTAAGATGTTGGAAGATAAAACAAATGGAAGATCCTAATTTATGCATTATTAGTTTAAAGTGTTAGAGTGTTTCTTCCCTTTGAGATGCAATGCCTACCTAAGCATTCACAGGAAGAATAAGAAGAGGTAAGAAGTCTGGTCTGAGTGTTAAAGCAGGAGATGCCAGGATTTATGATGCTAACCTGTATAATTACTCAGTTATATTTGCATTGCATTATTGCCAGTATTGAATGTATTGATGCAATTCAGCTTTTCAATTTTGTTTTACTGACCTCATTATAAACTCTTTGAAGCACAGCCTCAGCTTGTTGTGATGTCGATAAAGTTTGGGGTCTGCGGGAATTTCAGCCAGGAACACTTGCGCTACCTCTAGTGGTCCCTTATAGAAATAACACAGGAAAATGTCAAAACCACCTGTTCAGACTGAAAACAGACCACATGTTTGCTTGAAGCTGTTTGTTATTTCATGAGTGGAATTGTGGAAGAAAATAAAACTTAGCACAGTTACCATAACAGGATGGTTTTTAGCTCCCTTTCCCCCACGATATTTCCTCTGGCAAGCAGAATTTTTGCCCATCATGTCTTATCCTCTCCTGTTACTGTTCCTGCTCCAGTCCCACAACAAAGGGAACAAATCCTGCTCAGCAGAGAAGAGCTGGGACAGCTGTAGTGACAAACTTGGCTATATTAGAGAAACACAGCTCCTTTATGTGGTATTACAAGACCTTCAGGCAATAAGCCGAGTACCAAAAAAGATCACTCTTTCCAAAGCTTACAACGACACATTATTTCAGACTAAATGATTTGGCTGATGAAGAATCTGGAGAAACTGAGAGTATTTAGCCTTTCAGCAAAAAACTGTGAAATTTGTGCCTAACACCAGATTTTTGCTCAGCCATGTCTTCATCCTTCCCTTTTAAATTTTTTTAATTGCCTGCGATTTTTTTTTAGTTTGTATAGTTATGTTATACCTATTGCATCTCAGCTTTCTTTTGGGGCACTCAGGTCTTGACTTCATGTATTGACTTAATTTCACTGAAACTGAGTTTGTGGTGGTTCTACAGGAGAGTTGTTACTATTATTCCCATTCCCCAAGGATACATCTGGAATGAACAAAATGGCTGAGATGGCTTGCATGTTAGAAATGAAAAATCCTTGGATGCATTCACAAGGCTTCTCTGGGTTTCTGCACCTTCTGCACAGCCAGGACAGCACTTCCCATGAGCACTCTCACCAAAAGCACAGCTAATGAACAGCATACAGTGACTAAATATCAAAGGATGCATCTGACTAGATGTACTTCTGCCAGTGCAAGAAATAGGAGTGCAAAAAAGAATCCACAATGAGAAGTATGAAGAAACTCTTCATCTGGTTTATTCGGATCCCTTACCTGATTTACAGTGGCCCCAACTGAGCCCTGCAGAACCATCTGGAGCATTTTGGCATCTGGTGGTTCTTGGTTGGTGGCTGCAGTTAGTTCCTGTGTTTTTTTACACATATCTTCAATAGCAACTTCTATTGGGGTTAAAATAAACTAAGGGAAATGGAAGAAAACATGGTTCATTACCTGAATCATGAATGCAGCTCACCTGTTATAAATCTGACAATATCACTGTCATTCTCCTGTTTCAAAAGCAGTAGCTGTGAAACCCAGAAACACTGCTCAATCTAATTGTCATCTTGGTAGGTGGTGCATCAGATCCAAAGTGCTCACCATTTGCAAGAACAGGGTGTGCATCAGACCTCCTGTTCATGTAAATTCATTATTATTCTAAGTTACTCGCTTCATGCCTGAAACGGTGTTTCACTTTCTACAGTACAAAGCTTTCCTGTCTCTTAGCAAGCCCTGAGCCCAACCTAGTTCTTTGACTGTACTCCCAGCCTGCTTCTACTTTATCAACTAGAAGTACAGTTACAAACAGAGCTCCACACATCCTCCTACACAGCACTAAAGCTAGGAGGTCAAAAGTAGAATAATACACTGGCTATCCTCCCTTCTCCATAGTAAATCTCTATCTTGCCTTGTCTGTCCCTTCTATGATACCCGTTTACAAGAGCAACATCTGAGAAATTCAGCATACTTTTTTTTTTCTATTTATGCCCTGCATAAATTTGGCAATATTCCCACCCAGAGACTCCTTCAGTCCTTGAGAAATTACATCTGTCTTCAAAACCCAATTACCTCTTCTCTTTGGATGACATTGATTCTAGTTTTGATATAGGGGAAGGCATGCATTGTGGTTAGGATGGTGTTCCTCTTGTATTGCTCACTAAGCTCTCCTCTGGGGCGCCCATCCATGGTGAAGGGCGTAGTGTACATGAACCGACAGATGTTGAAGTTCTTTTCAAAGTAGGTTACTCTGTCCTTCATCTCATACTCATCAAAATACGGCTCCACAAAAGTAATTTGTATGTATGCCTACAAAAAGAGGGAAGAGCCATTACAGTACTTTACAACCCAAGGAATGTAAAAGGAGCGGTGCTTCTGAACTATCCCATAGTACACACCGGCTAAGGATGGTCTGGAAATGCACAGAGCTGAAAATCCTTCAGGAATGCTTTTCTTACTCAGAGCTAACAAAACTTGTATCTAGGAGGGCACAGCTTAACGCTGGGGATCAGAACAAGGGCAGGGACCAGAGACCAGCACTTCTGATTTCCATACTCTGTGACAAGCTACCATGCTAAGCCTGTCACAGAGACTTTAATACCCCTGGACACAGACACGATGTTGGGTGGTTTCTTAGAGTACCTTAGTGTTTGTTTGAGCATAGAAGTTGCAAGAGGGACCTCCTCTCCTCCTTTCTCTTGCATGACAAAGCATTCAACCCTCTCAGTAGTACTTTCCCTACCTTATTGGGATCCAGCTTTCTTTTGTCTACAGGAGCAGAGTCCTTAATCACTTCCACAGCATCCTCCCCAAAACACTGGCCATAAAATCCCTAGAAAAGAAACAGAATGATCCCAAATATTTTTAGTCCTTAATGCAATGCTAATGCAATTGTAGGAGAGAGGAGTGACAACCATGATGATTTCTGGGCTTTGTACAGTCAGTATACTGCTCCACAAACCACAGTGGCCAGGGTAAGGCATCCTCTGATAAAGATCACCGTGAGTTGCTCACACAATCACAGAGCTTGAGGTTCAGAAAATTCAGAAGGGAACACAGCAAGTCTATAAAAAAAGCTGAAAAGATACCAAAGCAAATATCTGGCATACTCAAAATCATTCAGTGTATTACAGGCCTGCTTGTAAGAGACATAGCCTCAAGCACTATGCTTTAAGAAGGGAAACTGTGGAAAGGATATGCAAAAATTAAATAATCTATGGTACAAATCAGTTTGTTAACTCATTTTTTTATATAGCAATAATACTATTTGGACAGTGTGGGTTCATTGAAAAGTATAATATAACATCTGATATCATGTTAACATAATGTTTTCCTTACCTCTAATCTGTGAGAAATCTCAGGGAGTTTTGTAATTGCAGGCTCCTTATAAACAAATTCCTGTTCATCCAAGTCCCCGAATTTGGATCCATAGAAACCAACACGGAAGTAAGTTCCAAACATTCGTTTTTGACCCTAATTGATAAAGAGGAAATTGACAATTGCTTTATCTGGACATTGTAGTATTTGGATGCCTTTTTTATCCCCAGCTGATGTATAACGAAACCCACTAGTCTTACATTTTCCCCATTTCAAAGCCACTTCTGTATATCATCAGTGCTGATGGATTAGAAGCACATGAAAGAAAACATAAAAACTAAGGGACACTTGACTGAAATCTAACTTAAAATTTAAGCTGATCATGAAGGGAGTTTCACAAAACAAAATACCTTATTATTTTTTAATTCCATTGAGGACATGTAACAAAAGTAAATCTATACAATTTTGCAATGAAAATTGGTAAGAATTTGAAACTGAGTAGGCTCAGCAATAAGGTTCTTCTGAAGAAAGAGAAGGGACAGTATGAGTGCTGAGAATTTAGACGGGTTTTCATAGTTCTTCTGTTTTATAACTGAGAACACTAGTAAATTAACAATAAAGTTATTTTTGTTAAAGAGATGTGGCAAGGTGACCACAGGCATGTTCAGCTAAACCCATTTTATATTCATCTCTGCTTTTTTTGTATGGAGAGCCTTTTTACACTGTAGGGCTGTGTAGGTAGACGAAAGCAGATGGAAGCTTTTGTTTCAAAAAGGAAACAGAACTAATTCAAATTCTGGTGGGTTGATCATGGCAGGATGCCAGGTACCCACCAAAGCCTCTCTATTATCCCTCCCTGGATAGGAGACCGACAATGAAATGTTCATGAGTTGATATAAGGATAGGGAGTGATCACAAATTGGTTACCACCATGTAAGCTCCAGTGTGAGCTTCCCATGGGGTCACAGCCTTCTTCCAGGCATCCACCTGCTCTGGTACAGGGTTCTGCATGGGCTGCAGGTGGATCTCTGCTCCTCCATGGATCATAATGGGCTGCAGGGACACAGCTGCCTCACCATGGGCTGCACCATGGGCTGCAGGGAAGTCTCTGCTCTGGCACCTGTAGCACCTCCTGCCCCTCCTTCTCCACTGACCGTGGTGTCTGCAGAGCTGTTGCTCTCACATATTTTCCACTCTTCTCTTCTCTGAGCACAATTACATCTGGCCAATTACTTTTTTTCCCTTCTTAAATATATTACCCCAGAGGTGCTGCCACTGTCACCGATGGGCTCAGCCTTGGCCAGCCTTGGCCAGCAGCTGGCACTGGCTCTGCTGGCCATGGATAAAGTTTCTAGCAGCTTCTCATTGACATGATACTTTCAACCCTCCCCTTCCACTACCAAAACCTCTCCACACAAATCCAATATACATACAGTTTTATTAACACCAGTCTTAACAAAGTGCAACCCAGCAAGTGTCTTGCTAGCAGTGCCTTGCCTCACAAGTACCTTATTAACAATGCTATCAAAGGCCTTCTGTAGCTTGCTGTGTGTCAAGGTAAGCTTCTTAAAGTCTCGATGTGCTTCCAGTATGGGGATGACAATTTTGTACACCTCATTCACAGTTTCATACAAACCTCCCTTTGAACATTTAAAAAAAAAAAAAAAAGGAAAAAAGAGGAAGAAAACAAATGAGTCTTCATGCATTCTGAAAAGAAACTAAATCTCCATCAATGGCTTGGCTGAAAGGGGGATTTATGGGACTCATCTGTTAATCTGCTATGTTGCTCGTTTTGTCTTTCTAAAAACTAGTAATAGTAAATGGGCAATTCTGAACAGCAGATGATGAATTGGATGTAATTTGGATCTCTGATCTGTTGGGCTCTCAAGCTCAAATTCCTATGTAAAGCCCTGGTTTCTGCCTCAGGGCTAGAAGAACTAGAAATGCAGGTTAACAGCAGGAAATGGATTTGTTTATCCTGTATGGTTCACGGCAACCAGAGCTGTGTCTGGACAAAAGGAACCCAAATGATACCTGTAGAGACGCTAAATCATGACTCCTTACATAGTAAGTGTAGATTATGAGGCTGGTGGTTGTATGATGTCTAAAAGTATAGGAATAATTCTGACATGCTTTCTAAAATATATACTTTATGCAAGATTTTTTTCTTAGAAAAAAACTATCCCATGATAATACCAACTGAAAGTCTTGGTTCCTGTCTGAGACAATCACTTTCTGTTGATGCTGCCTGTGGTCTGCACAGTAGAGGTGGGAATGTGGCTGAGCTAGGCTGAAAAAGCCTAGATTAATCAATCTCACTGAGGCAGTCCTTGGACAGCCATAAATGTTATCTGGAGGGTGGCACGTCTGTGGTGCCTGGGTTAGCAGTCCTACATTGTTTCCTCATGTGAAGGAAAAGAAGCTGTGGATCTGGCTCAGATTGCCCAATATCCATCCCCTCCTGGTGATGGTGGTCCTCACTCACCATGCTGAAGAGCTCTGCAGCTTGTTCCAGAAGCTCTACCAGTCCACTTTCTGAGAAATACCTCCCAGAACATATACCATCTTCATCTGGAGACAAAACATCATCTGAAACAGCAGATTCCTCCAGCACATTGGATGAAATGTTCTAAAATACATCAGAGCACATCTAAATCAACAGTACATCACAAAGATTGAGGAAGAAATGATTTCAACATATTTACATTATGAGAAAAGGAATGAGATTATTCAGGTGAAACCAGGGGACACATAGTTACATTATTTTTAGAAGTGAAAGTAACATCATAAATTTTCATAAATGGGAGATCAGGAGTTTCGCTGCAAGAATCATGAACTTTGTTTCTAGCCTCAGGTTTAAAATGTAGACTCCTCATACAGGTCTCTAGCTCTTCTCTGGTGGCTGGATTTCCATGGAGCTGCAGTGAGATCAATCCCCAATACCACTAGAGTCACAAACAATGTGCCCTTCCTGCTGCTGGCACTTGGCAGTGGGAAATTCCAAACTGCACTCCAGACCTTCTGCCACCTGCTTGAATAAATTGAACTTTCAAGTTTTTATTTGACTTTTCCAACCAGAGGAGAAGCAGGACACAGACAATATTGCTCTAGAAACCGCAATAATTGATTGCTTCTTCTTGGTTCATCCTCTGCCATATTACACTTTAATCCTGCAGAATTTACTCAGTTTCTTGTTAATATTATGGATCTCATTGTGCATTTAAATAAAACTAGATAAAGTCACTCTTTTGAGACTCTAGACCATGACATAACATCTACAGTTCCTCAGGACTCTTTTCAATAAATGACACTAGGCAGCATAAACATTAAAATTCTATAATATATAGAACCCTGCAAAATAACAGCAAAATATGTGTACATACAGCATGGGACTGGCATATGTAACCTTCAACAGCAGCAGAAAGGCTAAGCTTCGATTTTCTATTAATTAAAAGGAGTTAAATTAGTGTCATAGTGTCTCACTTCAGCAGAAACTGGCAATGACAATCTGTCTGAATGCAGGATGGATGCCAGCTGGCTGGCTAGCTGAGTCCTTAAAGGCATCTTTATAAAATAGCAGAGACACTGAGGGCTGTTACTATTGATCAGATTTCAGATAAAAAATTGGCACCACATACCACTAGCAGCATTAGACTTTCCCCCTGGGTTTTGTGGATGTATTTATTTCTCCATGGGTGAAATTTACTCCAACCATGCTGCCATCACACTGCCTAGTCTGCACATCGTGTCAGCTCCACTGGAAGGGTGAGCACAGGCTCAGAAGAGCATTCACAGGAGTTAAGAGTTCCAGAAGATGAACTTTGGCCAGAAGGAAAACTACAGCATATTTAGCACACCTATGCCACTTTTTACTGACCAGTCTTATTGAATAGAGTGACTTTAACCAGACTTAGGTTCACTGTCACATATCTGGAGAAACTCACAAGCCATGTAGCTCAATTTCTGATTTTCCTTTTCTGTGACAGTACCACTAAAGACTGTTAAGACTGTTTTCATGTGACTCTGGTGGCCTGGTGGGTGGGGTTTTTTTTTTTGGTTTTTTTTTTTTTTTGGTTTGTTTGTTTGTTTGTTTGTTTGTTTTTAAAAAATTTTCCTTTTGTAACAAAGAGCAAAGCGTGCAGAGAAGTGATTTACATATGAAAGTAACAAGAAAGTCATGGACACCAATTATGCCTTCTCCACCTTTAAGCCTCTAAAAACTTATGTCAGGAATGTATTTCCATGTTTTACAGTCCATGCACTCTAGTAGGAGAGAGCCTGCATGACGTACTCCTGGGGCTTGTGGTCTTTTGCAAAGTGGACATGCCTCACCCAACTTTAGCCTTGATCCACCTTTCATACTGAAGAATTTTACGTATCCCTTGTATAATAAAGGCAATACATAAATCACCATGTATTTTATCAGCAATGGTTTTGAATTTCCCAAGCCTAGTTTTCATTAAGGACAAGAAATACTTGTGTCAGTTCAAAAATGCCTGTGATCCCCAGCCTTTATACCCATGTTAAATAAGGCCAGGGTAGCCTGCAACCTACATCCCCAAACAGCCCAGGCAAATTAGGCTGCTGCTGCTGAGTCCTGTGCCTCAGCAGGTAGTGTGTACATTAACACACACTAAGCACTTGTCTGTGTTAATATAAAGTGGCTTTAAAGTCAGTCCCTATGCACTTCATACTCTCAATAATTCTGCTTTACTGCTTGTAAAAGGGATTTAGTGTAAACACGAATTAAGCTCAAAGGGAATTCCACTGAAAGTGACCCCATTCTGATTTTGAGGGATGGTTTTGATTGCATAGAGGGAAGCATTTTGTCTGCTACAGTACAAGGAAAAGTGTTGCTCTACCGACATTCCATTTTCTGGATGCTAATAGACTTAGGGCAGAAGATCAAAATCAGAACTGATTTGATCCTTTGCTGACTCATATAACTCATTTGTAAAAAGGAGATAATACTTCTGCTCATCCAGAATACTATTTTTATTCACATTATTATCACCCTCAATTCCACAGCTAAATGCATATCACCAATATTAGTTGATCTCACATCTGTGTCAAATGAAGAAATGGTTACAGAAAGAGTCAGTGAGTGGGACTTGTAACTACAGGTAAAGCCAAGCCAGCCTGCATAGTGTACCCCTCTTTTAACAAGGTAATCTGAGTAAGATCTTCACAGATGCTATAAAACATAAACCTGTTTGTAAAGAACAGGATACCTTTTCTTGAAAGCCTATGTAAAATGCGAAGGGTTATTATAGTCAATTACTGTTATTGAGTAAACTGAAATTCAAAATGGTGCTGTCAGATAAAGAATTGTGCAAGTGGGTTCTCATCATTAGGGCATTTTATTACCTCTCTTCTATGGGGTAACTGTTTCTTTGGCAAACATGTATTTACACAAGCATTTTGATGAGAGAAATTGATTTGCTGCTTTTAAAGTCCTAAGTTTTTGCTTGCCTAGTGTGTTGCAGAATAGACTTCAGTTCTCTAAAATAAATTAAAACATATCCATTTCTAGCAATCTGCACAATCTAGGAGCAACAGAAGGAGAAATTGCATTAGGGTCGAGTGTGTGAGCTTAAAAGTACTCAAAGCAGCCTGGAAGCAAGATGACATTGAGAAGGGAATGCAGATTTCACTTATATCTAAATGATGATAGTATCTAACAAATAGGGACAAAAGAAAAAATAGAAGTAAAGCATGGAAGTAAGAAGTTTGATGGTATAAAAACTGATAAGGGATGCAAAATGGCAGAAGTATAAATCCATGACCAGAAGTTTATCCATTAAAAAGAGTATATACAGCTATTTTGTTTTGAAAGAAAATCAAGAATAAACACTTGTCCATCACTTAATTGTTAAGGTGGAATTGCAAATACTAATGCCCAACAAACTAAATTAAATGCAAAATGCCAAGTGGTTCAATCATGTTCACATTCACTATTTTTAAGGGAAAAACCCCCAGGTGGTATGGTTATATTGAGGGATGATGAATGCACCAAGTATTAGTGTGAGGTGTCTCAAACTCACTTTGACAATAAAATGTGCTCCTCAACAGGTCAAAAAAGCTAAGCAAAACTTTATTCAAGCAGTGAATACTGCGTTGCCATATGTTTTAGAAAACTGGGGAAGTTCCAGAAGATGAAATACACTTTGGGGATCATGTATTTTTTTAAAAGTGTACAAGATGAGCAGATAGTGTTAGGTTTATCAGACTGCACCAGGACAAAGTGGTGGAAATACTGATACAAAATTACGGAAGAAAAACCTTAAAGGTATTGTACTTAGCCTGAATCAACACCAGATTATACAAGCCTGATACTTTCTGAAAAACAGGGATTACAATCTAATGAAGGTAATGTCTAAACAGTAGATGTCTATAGAACATTTAAGGTGATCCAACAAAATATTTCCACTAATTAGTTGAAATGATTTATAATTCACTTTAATCATTGCAGCCAACAATCCACTGGTCTTACGGAATAATAATAAAAGAGGAATTATCAACATGTGGTAATAAATGAAGGGTTTGGCCAATAATGTGGAGAAAAGAGGCACTAAAATCACTGAATTTGCATATATAGTCAGTTCAGGTAAGGGTATCCAAAACTGTGTAATCTGATAAACTAAGTATATATATCTGCATTTTAAAATGTCTAAACACAAAGAGTTATGCTCTAATCTGTGTGATGTAAGGTGAAAACCAAAACCCAAGAAAACTGTCTGGAAAAGATCAATGTATTACTGAGTAAAGAGCTCAACAATGCCAAAAGAACCAGTGGAGTCTTCAGAGAGATAACCTGAGAGCTACTTCGCACACTTAAAGAATTTATGGGACATTTTTACTTGACTTGGGTGTACTGGGTTGCTTGTGGTGATTGTGTTACTCATCAGTCAAAAGGGTTTGGTTAGTAACTTGAGGGCAGTGAAAGGATTGGAGAACACGCCTGAAAGAACTGGGCAGTTCAATAATCTAGATTATGAGAAAGAAGTTTGAAAGATGCATCTGTCACAGTTGATAAGTGACAGGAATAGAAAAGGCATGCGATAATAGAGGGATTCTACTTAGCAAGTAAGAGATTACAGCATCAAACTGCTGGAAATAGAAACTATAGAGTGCCATTGTCACTTCTGCTCCAGACATGCACCTCTGCTTTGCTTGGCACAAGAACAAACACACACCAGAACTGCCTCATGCCTTTTACCTGAAAACTGACACTGCCCACAGGGAGATAATTCCGATCCTCCAGCATGCTCAGGTACTCTGCCACCAGTGCTGCAGCATGCACCAGGCACATGGCTGCTTCTGTGTAGCACTTCCTCTTGGTGTGCTTCTCTGCCATGTTCTGCAGCCAAGTCAGCCTCAGGTCCGGTGATGTCTGATATCCTTTTGCAATTCTAACAACACAGGCCAGAAAGCAGGTGTGAATGACCACTCCTCAAATAACAAAAATACCTTAATAATGCTTCACCTCAACTGAATGGAAGAAGACATCTCTTGTCTTTACTCTATATGATTCATTAAACACAAAGCAAAAGAAATGGTTAGGCAGTGGTGGGCAGGAGACACAGGGGCTATGACGGAAGTAAAACTGCTGTATCTAAGACTTTTCAACGTTTCTGACTCTTATCCTTGCCCAAATCTAACTCCACCTCCCAAAGGCTCCCATGCAATGTGCTCACTACGGCAGCCTGGGCCCCTGGTGACAGATCAGCTGTGCTAAAGAGGGAAGCAGAACAGACAGAGTTTGTCACAGCTTGTCCCTAAAATGCATAGTTCAGCTCACCTCACTGCAGAATTTTCTCAGTAGCAATTCTAAATGGATTCACCTGTACATGAGGTCCATCAGCATCTCTGGATCTTCCTGAAATTCCCTCATTTTCACTGTATCTGACAGGATGCTGTTCAGATTACACAGCAGCTCCTCTACCTGATGCAATACAAAGATCAATGTACAATTCTCAGGTGTTTATTTTCTTCTTCTGGAAAAACAGCAGCATCTGCACCCGATGTTGTTACTCTCTTTAAGCCTCTTTTAGCCAAAGAGAATGTCAGGATGTTTTTTTAGCTCTGTGCAATGTGCAAAGATTGCTGACATAGCAAATATCACACACACACGTTTTAATTAATCAAAATGAGCTGAAATCCTTTGATCTATTTATTTCTGAATGAAAAAAAATCAAATGTGCTAATGGAGTTCAGCTTTAATTGATCTTTGATCTGAAACCAGATGTTTTTGTAAGTCTTCAGCACAATCTGAGTTACTCTAAGAATTTTAGCAAAACATTTGACAGTTGTCTGAAATGTATTTTATTATTGCTGGTGACACCTTACGAGTTGGCAAAGAGAGAGAAGTTTCCCTGATAATACTTGTCTGAAAACACAATGAATGAAATTCCATCCTGGGAAACTCTTAGAGGGCTCAGTTCCTGCTGGGGTCTAGGAGAAAGGTGTACTCAAAACCAAGAGATGATTCTCCTGAAGTGTGATTTTAGGGGAAATTCTTAAGAGTTTATTTTATGGAATTACATCATCCACTTCTTCCCCACTTATTGTTGTGCTAGACAAAAACTCACAGAATAACCTCCACATCCTTATTTTCATTGTTTTGGAAAAGCAAGATCTAGAACTTGCTTCAAGCAGACTCCTATGTGAAAGCTCCTGATAGAAGCCACAGATGCCATAAAAGATTTAACCTGAATGGGAAATGGAGTTGCCTGCATATCCATATCTTCCTCTGCATAGGCCAGGATGGTTCGCAAGGATCGTCGAAGGAATTCCTCATTAAACTCAGGTGATTTTCCAACCAGAGAAGCTAGTGACATAGTCACCTGCATCTTCACTCTTGAAAAATTCTTCCAGCAGAACAAAACAAAAACATGAAAGAATGATGGCGGCACTGCAGTTCACATATCTATTTCCTCTATAAACCAAACCCATTTTCTCCTGCCCAGACTGAGTGCAGTCTTACACTGCTCATGTAAGTGGCTCCTGGTGCATCAAACCTAATCATGTTTTACCCACTTAAGCCAAAGATCCCCAATTCTGACATGTGTGTACTTTGGGGCTAGAATGTTCCTTGAAATAGGTACTCATGCTTGAGACAGGGGAAAGCCAGAAGCCCTCCTTTCCCCCTTTGCACAGACCAGTGGGCGTGTAGATCACACCACACAGAGGAATAGATGAGGAGGCATGACTGCAAGAACCTTCTGAAAACAAATTTGGGAAGCAAAAGGCCTCTGGGAGCTTCAATTGGTGATGCACTGCACCCATCAGGTCATGGTGTGTCTGCACTGTATTTTCCCTCTGCAAAGCTTACGCTTTTTACATATCCAAGTCTTTTAAAGTAGTAACTAGTGAAGGAAGTTCTGTGCAAGATCCAAGGCTATCCAAAATGCTAGTGCATGTCCTTTTCTGCTAGAACATTACAAATCTACATGCATAATGTATGTATTTTGCTCCAGGTGTGTAGTAAACACCAGAGTCTAGTCCTAAGACCAAGGAGCTGGTGAAGAATTTCCATTAATACAAGTCTACAGGAGTTCTACTGAGGTTGTAATTGCAATAGAATAGAACTAGACTGAATAGTTCTGACATAGGGATGAAAAAAAAAGACAACATGAAGAATATTGCTTATGCATTGTATAGTCTTTGCTGTCAGAGGCCTATTGTTGCTGTGTTTGAACCTGCCTTTACAGATGTTGCAGGAAAAAGTCACGTTTCCCTAATCAAAGCAATGAACAATAATTAAAGCTACTTTCCCCCTACACTTCTAGCACTTCTCTTGGATCAAATGTGTGAAACAGCAGACTAGGTGATTATCTGCAGATGCATCATTCTATTTGCTGTCGTGACTTTAGTCTTTGTTTCAATTGATCACAAAAAAGGTGGCACAAAATATACTGCTCTCTCAATATCTTACACTGGTAGAGCTGAAGCTGTATCTCATGAGGAGATAAAGAGTGGCACAGGCTTGAGTCCGTGTAATATCTATGCTGCTGCTGCAGTGATGGAGAACTCTTTGACACAGGTCAGCACACTGTTCAACCTCCTCTTCAAACAGCAAATCTCCAAACTAAGGGGAAGAGACAAAAACATTTATTACTCTCTCCTCTAGACATTAAAACATCATTAGCTTAATGCACAAAAGCTCCAGGATTCAGAAGAAGTCTAAAGCTTTCAAAAACTACTTTTTATACTTCTTTTTATTCAGACTTCTGATTCCTGTGATGCTGTAGATTCCATTTTTAAGATGTTCTGCAGGAAAGAAGGGTTTGAAAATAGCCTTTGTGTTTTGAAAGAAAGAGAGAGATAGAATAAACTCAGTGTGATGGCTCCAGGAGCTTTTGAAAAGATCAAATATTGCAAAATTCTTAGAAGTGTGGAGATTTGCTATTTTCAGAATACAAAATGATTGATGAAACATGCAAATACTTCCTTAAGTATATGGAGCAATTTTCAGCTCTTTGCTCCAATGCCCTACCCTTCCCCAGGCCTCTAACATGTTCTTTCTCCTATGGTGCATCACAAAACTTCCATTGCCCAGCTTTCATGCCTTTATAGTGCCTTCACAATGCACAGAGTAGGCAATAAACTCTGGGGGCAAGATGTCTGTTCAGAGAAACTCTCAGCAGAGACAGCACAGATGCACCAGTACCATATGTACATACACAGGACCAGTAAAGGTGTGTGATTGAACACAAGATTTGGTTTCTAGTTTGCAGACCTATTTCCCAGTTCTCAGCCTTTCTTCAGTCCATTACCTCACTGTTTTGTGTATGATTTATATTACAAGCCTGCTGGCACAGGGTTTTATCATCTTTATTTGTAAAATAACATCTATATGCCCTCAGTGTAATAGAAATAATTGGAATGATTGCTTCATGAAATAAAGAGCCAAATCACCTTAACTATGAGATCTATTTCAATGAGAAAAACAATTGCTTCACAAAATTCATTACTGTAATTGGAGTTAGCTTTTAAAGATAAAGTAAAATGAAAACATAATTATCAGTTACATAACTATTCAGATATTCACCCTGTAATTAGGCTTTGTCAGCCAATCTGCATTTAAGAGGAGACAGGCATTATTTGGACAGGAGGATCCTGTTTCTCATTTGTATTTTAGAATAGTTCAGGGAAAATAAACATTTCATGGGCTTTTCCTTAGGGGAACTGCTCTTCTTTGCAGAAGAATGAATTTAAAAAAGATTCTAGAGTCCTTATGAAGCACCCAACCTATTATGACCTCTATTATAAAAAAAAATACTTTGGATCAATTTCTGTCCTCATGTATATTTTAAGGTTTGTCAGGGTTTTTGTTTTGTCAGATTTTGTTTGTTTGTTTGTTTGTTTGTTTGTTGGATTTTTGAGGTCTGTTTGTTTTGTTTTTGTATTTGTTTTTGTTGTTGTAGTTGTTTTTTCTGATCTTGAGTTTTTGTATTGGTGATAGAGAAGTGGAAGAGAGATTAGGATTTGGCTTAGTTTTCAGGCAGAACAAGGATGAAAACTATCAATGTCTTAGAATCTACTTAGAATTTTGAAATCTGCCTGAGAAGTAAAAACCTAGAATGATGCCCTCAGTCTCTCATGAGTTTTGATTTCTCTGCTGCTTGTCTGATTGGAAACTAGCCATGCTGTTGTAACAATTTAAATTTGAGTTTATGGGATTCTGTGCAGTTCTTGGCATTAAGATTCCTAATTAAAATCAGAACATATTTGAAATAAAATGTATGGAATTGCTTACCTTTTTATTAGTATATCTTATATATTTAAGAGCAGACTGCTAAACCCACAAGATTATTCAGATTTATTTATTTCATCTTGTGTGGTCCATGAAATAACCTTACAACAGGCTGAAGAAATCCTGTAACAATCCTACAGATAGCAATTTGTATTTACATATGCAAGATATATTTAATAAATGTCCAAGAAAAGTGGTAAGTGAATTCACACAGCTCTGCTCTAGGAATGCTGCTCTACTAACTTGATTGGAAGCATGAAAACAGAAGTGTTTCAGGAGCATACCTTGGCAATGAGCGCTCTGAGTGTAGCAAAGCAATGAGTCAGGTAAGTTGTGCTCTGATCATAGCCAAGAGAATTTACCAGGACCTTCAAAACTCCTCCCAAGAGATTATCTCTGCATTCTGCTGCAAAGCTTGCCTGCATATGAAGGAGAGAAACAATAACTGTATGAGGTAATTCAGCAATGAACTGGCACACAGGAACGGAAATTCTGCTCTCCAGCCCATGAGACATCCAGCAGTTTAAAATTTGCAGTTGTTTTCGTTTGTTAGCATCTGCTTCAAAGATATTTCAAAGCACTTTTGTAGTGATCAGTAAGACAGAGGGGAAAATGTCCCAAACATTTTTCAAGTTCCAAAGACCCTCCAATGCATTTTTAAGCCCAGTCAGGTTCTGCAGTGATTTTTGAAGCTCTGTTTCTGTTCTTTCCAATCCTTCATCCTTGGATTAGGAACTGATCCTGTGGTGGACAAGCACCATCCTTCCCCTTACACCCTTGATTTCCTGAGCATCTAGGCTAAATAGACATACTAGTATGTTCTGATCAAACCCACAACCAAAACAGTGGGGAGACTAGGTTGCATTAGTGGTGTCATGTGAAAATAATGTCCAGTACAACAAAAGTGTAGTAGATAAATGCTTTTCTACTAACAGGTTTCCAAGCATGATGTTTTCTCCACCCCACCTATGAATTTTTTTCTATTCAAGACTATACTAAAGTGGAACAGAGACAGTTCTCAGCTTCACCCCCCAAACTGGGATTGCTGCGGGGGTTTCTAAAAGTTCTCTCAGCTAGGCCTAAAACCACAGCTCTTTGTTCTCCTGTCCTTGTGCTAATGTTCTAATTGTATCTTCTTTAATATTTTCTCAGACGAAGCTGTTCCCTAAAATCTTTCTGCTTGATTCTTAAAGCCTGCTCTTTGTTTCTCGCTCTTAGAAATCCCTTTATCTTTTTCTGGGTTTCCTACATTAAGTTTACAGAAGATCCTCAAAATATTTTGCACTGTCTAAGAAACAAAAGGAGAATTTAATCTTGCTTTCACTGGCTTCTGAGGGAGCAGGGATTGGTACTAAGCCAGCTCCACTGTTTCTCACCTGAATGATGTTCTCTTGCATATCAAGAATGATCAGGTTAGCTTCAGTAGCCAGGTTTCCACTGATCAGTGCTTCTTGGTCTAGCTCAGCTTTTGTCCTGCAAAAAGGAGGTCTAATTAAAGCAGAGAGTACCCCAAGAGTTAGATGAATTGCTGTTTAAACAAAGCCAGAATACATATTATACCATTCTGAATGACCTCGTAAGAACAAACAATGACAGTAGTTTTCGGAATTGTTTCTTAAAAACTGTGGAGTGAAATTAGCAAAGCTGCTATCGTAGAAAAGCAGACGCAAAGGAGACTTTTGAAAACTAGGCCTCCAGACAGTTCAGACAGATGCTCTGCCTCCTTAGTAGTCATCTGCATAATGGCTACTTAATATCATGTTCACTTGTTCAGTAAACTATGCTGTAATTTCTGAATGCATTTCCTGCAGCAGGACACCAAACTCCAAAATGGAATAATGGATAACTGATCTGACAATTCCATTTAAAAAAAGTAAAAATAGTAGACTAGACCAAAGTGGAAATTGCTTCAGTGCCACAGAAGCAATGTTTACTGTAGGCAATTTAAAATGTTGATTCCTGAGAATGTTGACAACCAAAGACAGCAAGTCCATACAGCAGTGTCCCATGCCATTTAAGAGAGAACTGAAATATTTGTAACAGACAGGAGACAGTGGTAAGGGAACACACGATACCTTCTTAGCTGAGACTTAAGGACAAGGTCTAGAACACAATTCCTCTGCAGCTGAATAAGCATAGGAGCAGCTACTAACAAAACTGCGTTTTCACGCATCTTTTCCATGCCAAAAACACAAAGAAGAGGCTTTTTTCTTTTTCCTACACTGCTCAAAAAAGTGCTGTTGCCTGGCTAGAGGCTGCTCTCAAGAGCTTGAGATTAAACATCCTGTGACTTTGGCCAAAGTTCCTGAGGTACATTACTGTGGCTGGAGCAACACCCTTACAATCACGCTTCTTAGTGGCTTCCAAATCTGTAGCTGCTCTGCTACATTCATTTACCCAAAAATAAATCCAGAAGAGCAAAGAGCCATCCTTTAGTGCACAAACAGGTAATTCTGAGGAGGGCAAAGAAAGGAAATCAGCGAAGTCATATGGTTATTAACTACAATGACTCAAAGCAACAAAAAACAGAAGGAACTGCCAAAAGTTTAGTGCTAGCATAAGGGAAGAAGTCCCAATATGAGTAGGAGCTGAACAAATTTAGTGAAGGTTATAGGTGTTTGAACCATGACCAGCAATCACTGAGCTCAGTACATTAACCATGCTGACTGGATATTCTCTGACATGACACATATCTTATAACTGCTGCTACAATCCCAAAGCACTATCTTCCCTGACTCCTGCTAACAGTGCTTCTCCATACTAACACAGCAAGGCAAACCAGCTTAGCTGATTTAATGGGGCAAAACATATACCACAGTACTGTATATACTGAGGAGCCAAGAGCAACACCAAAAGAAACGCTGTAGCAAGTCACCACGGAGTATTTTATATGACTCTATCACTAACTAGTGTTTGCCACACTGTTAATAAGAAGGAAAAACACGTGCAGGTAGCTATTTAAAATTCTCCTTCAAGTATTTGTGACTTTTTTGTTGTGTCATAGCAACAGCAGGGTATTTCTGCTACATAAACATTTTCTTTTTCTTTCTCCTTGACAAAAGAGGGAAAGGATTGCAACTGCTGAAAGAACAAAACATAAAAACCCCAAACAGCTTGTTTCTGACAAAAGCAGTATGCATTAATTAAATTACTTACTTATCTGGTCGCTCATTTGCCTGCCGCCACTGCGTCTGCTCCTTTCTCCAGCGCAGATTTTCATTTAGCCCTGCTGATCTGTCATTCCCTTAGAGTGCAACATATGTCAGTGATATTAAAACAAAAGGGGACATCTGAAGTCTGATAGCTCACCAAAAGACACGGATATGTTTCTGTAGCAGTCTGTCAGAACTAAAGTTATTCAACTTACAGGTTCAGGGCTCTAGTAAAAACACCCATCACTTTTTTAGCTTAGGATTTTTAGAACATTACCTTGCTTAAAGCCTACAAAAGCCAACCCACAGATTTTCCATTTATTAAATGAAGCAACCTTTTTTGCTATGAACCATTTGTTTTTACTGATAGTTTTGACACCATTTCTTTGCTTTTGGTAAGACATTAACACTAATTTTTAGAACATCTTAAAACTTCTTTCTTGGCATCATAATTCTTCACATGAAAAGAGCTCAGTCCTAGCTACACCTTGGATAGTTGAAAGTTAATGATATTTTCATCCATGCAAAACCAAGAATGGTCTGCAAAGGAATGGACTGTGGGTGAAAAGGGAGTGAAACTGACAAGGATGAAAATGGGTAGTGTGCTAAAACCCAACAAACTCATTTATGTCTACAGCCACTTGAGTTCCTCTTAAAAGGCAGTGGGGGGAGAGGGGTATGAAGTACCAGCTGGTATTCTGCAGCGCTTCATCATTTCTCCTCTGGCTCCTTCTCCTCTCAGTAAAGCCTCTTCTAATCGGGCTTTTGCATCTCGTGACTTCTGAAGTGCTTGGGTGCTAACTTTATCTGAGCTTTGCTTGCCCTGAAAGCAAAGTTAAAGCAATCAACACCAATGCCTCCACTTCCGATCATGAGACCAAATTACATTTCCAGAATGAGATACAACAGGAGAGCAGTGAATATCATTGACTAATACATAAAGTCTAATAAATGTTGCAAATGAGGAAAGAGGTAAAATATGTCCTGCTAATAGAAACAAAGATGTAGTTCAGTACTACAGAGAGAGAAATAAAAGTTCAGAGACGGTTGTTTCAGACAGATCCTATCAGAGAGAAGACTTGACATTAAGTCTCTGCTCTTAAGAGACATCCTTAGTGTCCTGTCCAGTACTTGCAGGAGCTGTCAGTGTAATTCCTACCAAAACCAGCCCTCAAATATCCAGGTAAAAGAAAATAATTAAATGATTTAGGACACCTTCATAGGACTTCCTCAAAGGTTTCCGCTGCATTTTGCTTGAAGGCTATTGTCAGTTATTTTATCTGAACTAATTTGTCTAGATTAGAAAAGTTCTAATTTAATCATTGACAATAACAAATTTCCCCTGGACAGGTGGAATTTAAGGAAAAAAATTGAACCAAACCAGGACAACAAAACCACGTCTTGTTTCACTTACCTTATACTCAAAGCATGAAACACAAATGAAAAGGAGGTCTAAAATCCTGTTCAGCTGCATGGATGGAAGGTCTGCAATCCATTTCTGTATTAGGTTTTGATCAGCATTTTTCATGATCCAGAGAAAACAGATCAAAAGGTTGCGAGTGGTATCAGGACCTAATGTAGCACTCTGTCTGTAGGGCTAGGAGCAGATAAAGTAAATGTCAATTGAAAGAAGAATAAGGAGAGGAAGGCCATTTGGGTGAAGTAATCTTATTTAAATTTCAGTAAAATCAAGTCTCAGGACTGGACTTCAGTTAAGGACTGGACTTCCAGTTACCATAATTTTGAATGTATCTGTAAATAGTGAAAGGACCAGTTAAATGCAAGTGAAAGACTGAGAGAAGCATCAGTTTACTACATGCTGGTATATTAATTTCCTTAAAATAGTGTCAAAAAAGATTCTGTAACTGTTTGCTTCCCTCCTGCCAAACAGTTGTGTCAGCCAAATTGCACAGTAGATAAAAAAAGCACATGAGGAAAGAGATACATAGAGAAAAAGAGGAGTCTGAATCCACAGATTCAGGCAAGACTGGAACTGTGGGGCTGCCACAGTGGCATTTGCTGATCTGAAATTGAATCTAGGTTTGGTGTGGAAATGGAAATAGGCATGTGGGAGAAAAAAAAGTGAACGATATACGGTAAAGCAGTAATTAAATGACCAGAAGAGAACAGAAGATGTCAGGAGGAATATAAGGAATTCTTTGGGGGTGGAGGAAACAAAAATGCAGTTTCTCATGACTGTAGCTATTAGTGGCAAGAAAAGATAAAAGGAGAAAACAAAGGAAGATGAAAACAGATAGAAGAAAGGAGATTGGCAGAGCAGTGTACATACCAGGGACGCCAGAGATGTTCCAGAGTTCCTGATGTTGAATTGACTCCCTGCAATGGCAAGGGCCACATTTTGGTTGATTGCACCAGACTCTTGATCTTCTTCTGGGTTTCCTGTGCGTCCCTTTCCACTGCGAGTATCTGAAACTAAATTTGAAATATCCCATTGGACCTTCAGGAGCAATCCAGTTGCTGCTTCTCACATGCCACAGTTTTCCATTGGTCTGTAACCCAGCAAAACAATTGGCACCTCCATCCCTGAGACTGTTTGTATGGCTGATGCACCAAGCAATGAAAGAAGCACAGCATTAGCAAGAGAAACTGCAGCCATCTGCAAAGACTGGCAAGTCATTAAAAAATAAAAAATATATAAAAGGTGGTAGCAAACATGAGGTTATCTCTGATGTTCAAAGCCAAGCCAGTGCTTTGTAAGACTTGGAATCATCCATTTCCAGTTCATTTCAGTCAAGATGATAAGCACAGAAACTAGACAAGGATTTGGTGATATTCAACGAAGTATGTAACTCTGCTAACACTGACAGATCCAGTATTGCCTGATGACTTAAAAAAAGTTTTATTTCAGGCATCTAATTGCTTCTATTCCCTGCTGGTTCTTGACATCACTTTGAGCAAATAAAGTTATTTCTATCTAAGCTTTGTAAAAATCTTGTCTGATTCTGAGCATCCATTTTGTGTTTTGCAAGTTCTGTTTTTCAGAAAAGCTGAGTGACCAGTTGGACCCTATGTGTTCAAAATGGGATCACAGCCTCTTGTGACAGATTCTCAAAAGAAAGGCACTTTAAAATGTAGACATATTGGTACCATATTGACACCTGGGCTTCTCCATAATATCTCTTTTCGTCTATGGCATAAAGATAATACTTAGACTAAAAGAATGGTGTGAGATCTGACTAGCCAATGTATAGTAAATGATTTCACCGTACCCAATTGAAAGTGCTAAATTATGCGTTCATATTAGTAAGTTTTTTGTTAAGACATTTAAATGAAAAATATTTTCAGAATCAGTGAAAAAATACACTCTTCAAAGTTTATACCTTTAACTAATTAATTTTGGTGTCATGTTAGTAGCAGTAAAAAGCAACAGAAAAAGAGAATACAATCCTCTTTCTCTAATTTTGGTGTAACACGATGTCAGTATCACTATCAGTATCTTCACTACTGTCTGTTAAGTGTATCTAGAGCAAATATTTCTTGCAGACCCTGCAGGCTTTATTTGGAAGGTCATAAAATTTACACTAAGAGATATCCCTGGTCTATCACTTCCTCATGAAGTGAGGGCACTGAAGTTTTTCCTGTCTGTAAAAATCCAGTTCACTTCTAAGTAAAGAAATATTCAACCTTACTAGACTAATCTCTTATGTTTGATATATTATTTAGACAAGTCCCTCTTAGAAGCCGAAAAACTGAAAGGCAAAAAGGTCTTACTTGTAAAATCATGGAGTTGCGGTAGTGAATCCAAAATGATACCAACCAAAGGGAGGTAAAGAGCTGCAATTTTAATCTTCACCTCTTTTTTGGAGCAACGTGGGTCTATGTCATGGGAACTCAGCAGGCTAAGGATAGCACTGACAGCTTTTCTTTGCACCTTGCTAATCCTGTTAACACAGAAACAATCCATGAGTTCCATTAATGGATCATGCACAAATGACTTATAAGTCAAAGATTTAATAAACAGAGAGGAGGTGAAAGAAACAAAATAATACACCAATATTCACTCAATAATCTCTTTAATTCTAAGCAGATATTTTCTCCTTGCAAATGACAGGTATTTTAAATTGCCAAGACACTTTACCACAATCAAAGAGCACCCAAGTCTTTCAAACTTCCCATAAAAATTCATTGTGGTAAAGAGACATGCTTAAGGAAAAGCATCAAACTCTGGCCAAAGTTTAGCTAAATGCTTAAGTTCAGACAAAGACAGAGGTGTTTAAGAGGGAAGAGCAATTGAAATTTCGTGTTCTCAATTTGTGTATTTAGCCAACACTACCACCACCAATCATATATGTTTTCATTTCATTGGGAGGAACATACTGCAGATAAAACCATAACTGGGTCATTGTTGTGTTACAGAGCAACTCACTGAAAAGAGAGGGAGAAACAGGACTGTCCTGGAGTCAAACAATGACCTTGCCAAGAGTAACAGTGTGACCTGATCCCATTCTAAAATCTGCAAACTGGGATACACACCCCTCACTGTCTGTGTCCAGTGCTGCTGCCAATTCAGTGAAAAGTAAGCCAGTCAGGAAGTGCTGCTGACGGTATTCAGCGGAGAGGTCAAACATACCAGTAATTTTCTGGTCCTGGAAACTAGAGCAGGAGCTGGAGTTCTGCAGGAATATATTTGAAGTATTAAAGAATGATCACCGAGACCAACATTTCTTAAAGCAATCATAATCACAGTCAATGTAGCTAACAAAAAATCTCTACCAGAGGAAAACCACAGACTTTGAAAGAAGGTTGGACATTTTGGAGAAAGACATCTGTTGGTGAAATTAAAAGCATCTGATTTCAAATGAGTTGCAAAATTCCTACCCTGTATTCATTAGTTTGGACAGGACACAAAGCTAGAATTTTCTCCATGTTTACCATTCTTGTTCTTATTGTTGCAGAGCAGCCATTAGCTATCACAGAGCAAGAAACTGCCTCTGCATTAAGAGGGACTTTGGTGTCAGAAGCTGTTCACTGTTTTTCAGCATCCACGAGGTCTAGTACAGAAATAAGGTCCGGAAAGACATGTGAACGATGTTTCCGTTTGCCCTGGAAATCCTTGGCTGAGCTTGCTGGCAGCTGGCATAACTTAGACCAACCTTCAATCTGCTCTAACTTATGGCTGTGACTGATGTACAGGTCAGCCCAGGAATGGAAAGTTGCTGCTATGTACATGTTGTGAACTTCTTAGCCTCTCCAATCATAGGTCTGTGCCTACAGGTCACCTGGTCTGTGCCTACAGGTCACCTGGAACAATCAGGTGAGTGTAAGTCTTGGATGCTACTCCCCACTGCAACTGCTGGGTTTTATGAGTCCAAATTTTGCTTTTAATTTATATTCTTCAGTACTCCTTCCCAGTATTTCTGCCAGTCACCTGGGAACAGTCCCTGAGCCCAAACACATGAAGTATCAATATACCACACAGTGGCAGCTGTCTTCCAGCATATTGGGTCCAATGAATCCCATGTCTTAGCAGCCCCGTATTTTGGACAGTTGTACTTAGGCCCACTCCCATTCAACCTCAAACAGAGAGGCATTGGCTGTAGTACATTTGTGTGAAATAACGTTGAAGTGTAGAGCACCCAGTTAAGTGAATTTGGCTTCTCTCAAAGAACTTCAGAAGATTTATTCACAAGGCCATATTTCTACTGAAAGTCTAACTCCAGCTAGGCCACACTACTGCAGACGAATCAAAATTACGGCAAGGGTAGTCAGACAGTGCATTAAATCATGCAAGGGCCACAAAAGCCTTATCGATTTCCACAAGTTGCACTTTGTAGGTTACTCCTAAAGGAGAAGAAAGCTGATGATGTTGCTTGAAGGAAAGACTAATTAAACTGGTGTACACCAAGCTCTGACTTGCTAGAAATTGTTACAAGAGCTACGTTGGTATTTTTTCTCCCCATAAGCAGAAGACTCACATTTCCAGCTCTTTGGCATCCAGGATTAGTATTAACCAAATGCATTGTGACATCTGACTCTAAGACTTTGATGCTTTGCTTTTAGGACCAGTAAAAACTTCAAGTAAATATTATTTACTGTTACTGACCTGTGACAACCCTTATTAAGATGTAGCACATCTTAGCATTCAACCAATTCTTTGCCAATGGCACTCAAAAAAGAAGCCATGAATTTGAACTGCTCTATTACTCAGAGTGTTTCTGTACCTCCCACCATTTTTAGTTTCAATTCCATTCCCCTGCCTCCAAGCATTGTGGCAATTATGGAGCATTGCACTGAAACGCTTCAACCCAGTCCTGACCTCTGCAAGACCACTGAGGTGGAAAACAGACAAGCGAGCAGCCTTCGACAGAGGGTTTGCCCCATTGCAGAAAAGCAAGAAACCATCTCCACAGAATGTTGAGGAAAAGAGCACAAGACTGGCAAAACCACATGTGGTGTGCCAATCAACAATTTCTTTTTTCGATGTGTTTGTGAATTCTGTGGTCAGGAGGATATGGGATGTCCTGACATAACGGAAATCCTGTGCTGTGTCAGCATCAGACCAAGTCTGGAAAAATTTCTGGAGAAATCAGATATGATGAAGATTGCATGGCCTACTCAAGATACCAGAGTGTTTCCACACAGAAAATCATAAAGTTCAAATAAAAAGGAGAACACTGTCCAAAAAACCACAGAGAAATCATGGACAAAGACAGAGCATGATCTGTACTTCTGTGGTGGGGAGAAACCCAGCACAAAGAACACTGCCATTGAAAAAGAAAGCCTGAAAATCCTATTTGAAGCAACATGAAGGCTCAACAGAAATTTACTATTCCAGGATATTGAAAACTGCAGTGTATTAGTCACTAACTTAGTGGTACCATCTATTTCCACCTGGAGAGTAAGAAGTTC
Source organism: Rhipidura dahli (assembly GCA_013399225.1). Lineage (NCBI taxonomy): Eukaryota > Metazoa > Chordata > Aves > Passeriformes > Rhipiduridae > Rhipidura > Rhipidura dahli. The sequence continues at coordinate 4,175 of VXAC01005209.1, read as the reverse complement.
CATTAGAAGGCAAACACAGAAGAAGTTTCCTGTGCACTGCTGCATGACATAATTCTTCAACATAGATACTGAAACATATACTTGTGGTAGTGTGTGGATGGGATAAGGGTGTGCCTGTAAACTGGCCTTCAAACCTGTGTTCATTTTAGACCTTGTATGTCTACCTCAGCAGTCATTTTCTGTGTGCATGTTTCCAGGGGAGCATGCATCTGTGTCATGTTTAACTTCTGTAGATGCAGTTTTGCAGTAGTATTCCGGTAGTCTTTCTTCTTCTGTCGCTTTTTTTCAAGTGGGAGATTTTTCTCCCTGATCCAACAATGGCTAATTCTAACTTAAGCATCCAAATACAGAGCAGTGTAAGTATTTTTCTGCATGTGCTTCATGTGACATTCATGCAATACCATGTAATGGACGACTACCTGGGAGGATAAGGAGGGGGAGGGAGATGCTGGAGTAGATGCGGATGTCATGAAGAAGAGGTTCAGATTGAGGTAATGCTCATGGCTGCAGAGAATTCTCAGGAACTCAAGTCTCATGGAAATCAGGGTGGAGAGTGAATTCAGCTTGTTTGAAAGCTATGAAAAACAAACAAAGAAGTGTCAAGTGATGGGCTGGTATGATTTGAATTACCATGCAGTGAAATATCCTGCTCCCTGAAAAGCAGACAGACATAGCCCTGCATGCGTTAAAATGACACTGCACCTAACTAGTTTCCATACATTAGCTGCTCTTTGTTTGACAGTGATGGTGTCTCTCTCCCTGCTCCCAAGCTGAGTTACCCCAAGAGATAACCAATTGCTTCTTTCTACTCTTCTCCCAAAATAAAAAGATACAATATTTTTGTCTTTTGCATAAAACAAAAATGAAAAACAAACTGAACTTTTCTGAGTCCATGGCAAAGTCATAAAACATCCTGCTAAGCAACACAGAACATCAGTGGTCTCGTCATTTCTCTTCTTATTAACAATAAGATCAGTGAAGGAATTAATAAAGATACCTGAGGGACTGGCACGCATACAGGTCACAAAACAGAAGGAAAATGCTCCCCATCAAATACAACTAATAATTTCAAGACAACATATTGTATCACCATTTATTTTTAATTTTAAGAGACGTGTAAAGCAACAAGACAGATGTATCATTTTGAGTGACTCCCTGAAACCTAAATACTGTCCATACAGCATGGGAGGAGTCAGAAAACTGATCTGCATGGTCTGCAGAGGGATGCAGGTTGCAGAGGGATACTGCTAAGGGATGTAAAAAAGTAAGGGAAGAAAATTGGATCCATGGATATTTTGCAGCTATGACATTTCTAGAAGAGTCTTCACCTCCACTCAATTTTTTTCCTGCAGATCACAAATCAAAAGACGTTTTAAAATCATTGCACATGCAATAGGAAATGGGAAATTTACCTGGACCTTTAACACAACTCAAAGGATCTTGATGGATAAACCAATCAAACAGAACAAAACACATAAGCCAAATGCAATCCCAACCATGCATGGTGCCTACCTGATTACAGTAATGTTTGATGAGATTAAACACAAATCCTCGATCCATTAAAGAAAGAAGATCATACAAGAAGAATGCCAGGCTGATATTAATTTTTTCTGCTTGTTCACATTCCTTAAAAAAAGAAAAAATACCAGTTATGATGTACAAAACTTACATAAAGATGGAAAAATTTTTAGAATAATGAAAAAATAGTGTAGGGGTCAGGTCCCAGAACCATGTCAAAGAAAATACAGGACAAGATTGTTTCAGTTCTCCGGTTCACCTGATCTTGTTAAAATTGCACAGAATCACTTCTGTTAATTATTTCAGCTGTTTCACAGCTTTCACAGAGAAATGTCATGGGATGAATGAACAGTTCATTTGTGCACAGCTTTCAGCTGACAACAATGCAATGGAATTTCAGACCTGTTCTGAATTCCCTACTGGTTGCAGTCCTGCACATGACTTTTTTTCTACTGAATATCAGAGAATGCTGGGTTAGGTATTTAGAACATATAAAATACTAATAAAAACCTGTACTGGCTTTGCTGATGGAATGACAAGTATTTTTTTCAGAAATTTTAAGTGTAAAACTGATAGTAACAAAATACGGGTAAGAAAAATTCATGGGGTTCACCATTCAGCAGCTAACCTCTTGTATGCTTAGAATTGGCCTGATTATCAGACACACACAGCCTCAAGTAATAACCACAAAGAACTTCACGTACCTTCTAAAAGAAGGCCACAGATACTTCAAACATACCAATTTAAGTCATAAAATCTCAACAGCCTGTGTAGTTCACCAAGAGGAATTAGTGGAAATGCCTGAGGGCTCTGCACAAATTTAATGCTCAAAACTGACAGAAGAGATGACTGAGAAAATATTGCCTGTACTGGCCCCTCTGACTAGTGAGAACAGGTGTGTAGCTCCTCAGGGTGGCTACAATTCACTTTTTCACTTTTCAAGCTTTTTGTTGCTGTTCAGGAATATATACATATATATATTCCCTACAATGTGGAATTTGCACAGGAAAACATTTTTCTGCAGAGAAGAAAAAACTAGTTTTCTGCTACCTTACAGGGCAGGCAAGCCTATGCCAGACATATCACTGTAAATCCAGGGCAATCTGACATGCTTAACCATGTTTTGAAACAACGATTATCACTGCTTGGATTTAAAAATCAGACACACATTGCCTACAACAAATCAGACACACATTGCCTACTACTCTGTACACCTAACCAATGGCCCTAGTTCCAAAAACACAACAGTGGAATTTTCACACACAATCAGGTTCTATATGTTCATTCTATCAAAACTGAATTGAATTAACAACTCACAAAAACCTGTGTATTTCTTGTGAGGAAGCCATAAATACTAATCTCTTTGCAAAGCCTACAGTTCTGTTAAAGCATTTGCAATGTAACAAATTTTTACTTCACAATCTATTAAAAAAAAAAAGTCACTAATGCCTTAAGTAAACATTTCTGTGGAAATTATTTCTCTGCATGTGGCTATCACAGAAGCACAGCAGTGGACTGAGCTTCAAGGTAAAGCTTTTGGGGGACAGTGACAATTCCGTCTGCCACTCTCTGCTCCAAGTTGCCTGGTCTTGCCCTTTCCCGGTTTCTGCTCCTCAACAGTACTTGGAGAAGTGGATCAGGAAACTGAGCTTGTTGAAAAGTGACCTACCAGGCCAGCTCTCCAGGCTGCTCTGCCTTGCCCTGCAGCAGAGCACTCTGCTGGGCTAGCACAGTGCATTTGGCAGCTCTGGGGCATGAAAACAAGTTCGTTATGACTGAACGAACAACAGTCACTCAGTGCCTATTTGTGGCACTAGCTTTTTCTAGTCCAAAGTATCAGTGTAGTATCAGTGATATAAGCTGACAGTAGCAGTGTCAAAATAGAAATTACAATCTGTGATCCTTTCAACTTTATAATCTGTTGTATCTGCTGTGCAATTTGTTAAAAGTAGAGAGAATTTCATGGGACTTGTGACTTAATTCTTGTCTTCCATTTTCAAGTGGCCAGTGTCTCTTTAAAGAGATCAAGGGTTAGATCACTTGTGGCTGGCTTTTGCAACACTCGAAAGGAGCGCTACCTTCTTACGGCATATCCCACTGCTACAGAATAGTCAAATGAGGAATTAAACACAATGCAGTAGGATTGAGGGTAACTGCAAAGGGGGATAAAAGTGATAAGTCCTGCTGGGGCTGCAGTCTGATGCGCTGGCTAACCTGGCATAAAGCATCCTTGTAACTGAAAATGGATATTCAGCCTTTCCTGTAGATAGGAAAGGGAACACTCTTCTTGCACACTGCAGCCACACTGAGGAGCAGGCTGAGGAACTGAGCTGAACAGAAACAAACGGTCTGCCAAGGGTGTGCAAGGCTGTGGAGCCATATCTGCAGCAATCGTTAGAGGAGCGCGGAATCAAGGACATTTCGACCTTGGAACTTGCAAGTTGTGCGGACAGAACAAGTTAAACTATAAAGAAAGAACAAGGAGGCAAATGCCTAAGCTATGAGAAAAAGGGTAGCAGCAAACCGCAACTGTGCAAATGCCTTATAACCAATCATGAGCTTTAGTTTTGCAATATGCATGAGCTAATTAAGTGTTGTATAAAAGAAAAAATGATTGCAAAATAAAATTGAGCATTGCCGATCTCATCTGAGTGTGC